>MU682693.1:19134-50554 GCA_026770625.1 Nicotiana glauca
ATAGATGAACAATTAGAGATTAACAACCAAATATAATTATATTGATAAAACAACCAAGTTATTCCCAACGGGTTCCACCAAAACCTTAGATTAAGGTTTTTAGCTACTCATGACAATGGGGAAATCAAATACTAAAAGATTCATAATCATAAATTGCAAGAAAATAAAGAAGAATAGAAATAATGATGTTTTGAGTGATCTCTCACACTTGTTTTTCTTGCCAAAATACTCTCTAATAATTTTACATCCCTCCCTTGGGCGAGTTCTAGTATTTAAATAGGGTTTTGGACTAAGAATTTCAGAATTTGCACTTAAGTCCTTCAGTTTTCCGTCGCCTGCCACGGTCCTACCGCGGCCACGCTAGGATCGCGACCAAAAGGCCTCTCTGAATCTCACATAGCTGCTCGCCGGGGTCCGATCGCAGTTACGCCGGGACCGCGGAAGTTCACCTCCAGGCGTAGTTTGTGTATTTCACATGGTTCATTTGATGACTTTTGTGCGATTGGATTCTTTTTCTTCCATAAATGATCCAAAACCACTCCATAGCCTTCTTCTACTGTATGTAACCTGCAAAACATGAAAAGCACTAATAAGAGCATTTTGCTATCACTTTTACAATAAAAACTCTACAAGAAAGTGGTTCCTTTTGAGGCTTAATCATAGTTCATTTCACCTACTATCAATATTCCTGCCGCACATCTAGGCAAAGGAGAGAATTCAGGAGGTTCAAATGGCCAAGAATTCCGGACGGGAAATCAAGGTCCAAGAGACGCACAAAATATTTCAGACGAAGAAGGCTAGGAAATTTTCACAAGAAAAATAGATGTTTTATTTGTCATAAAATTGGTCATTTCGCTAAAAATTGTCCACAATCAAGAAGATCTGTCAAACTCATTTAAGAGATTGAATATTACATTGGCATACATCTCGAAATAGGGGAGGACCTTGAATCCATATTCTCTGTGGATGATGAACCTAATGAAGAAACTTTATTCTCTCTTGATATCCATGAAGATGTGATTGATTAGCTTTTGTTTTGACTTCAGTTTTTCTGAGGAAAATCTCTTTGAGAATTCTTCTGGTCAAGACAAAAAATATGCGAGAATATTATCCTTTCCTTTCAGGTGCCTGACTTGAAAATTATATGGAGAGAACCATTGAGCCCACCTGAGAATCCGAGGATTGGGAATAATTTTTGCATTTAGCTGAATCATCTTCGGGAAGGCCTTCATATCCATTTCTATCAGAAATTCTGTATGAATAAGGAAGAAATTGAATTTTTTGATTCCATTCTTTACTGCAAGAATTTCCTTGAAAGTGGAGTGATAATGTTGCTCGGCATCTTTGAACTTTCCACTGGCATATCCACATATTTTCCTCTGTCCATCTTTTTCTTCAAATAGAACAGCACTCCAATATTCATTGCTGGCATCAGTTTGCAATATCTTCTTACCGTCTGAAGGGATGTAGAGAGACTTGACATTTTCAGAAATCTTCTTTATTTTCTTGACTACTTCATCTTGTTTCTTTCCTCGTGGTGGAGCATTTTTCTTGAGCATCTCTGTGAGTGGAGAGATGTATGTAGAGATATTTGGGATGAAATCTCTCACATAATTTACTATGCTAAAAAATTGTTGGATCTGCTTTGTTGTGATGCTGGTATCCGGAAATTTGAGTAATTCTTGACATATATGTGGTCCTAGACTGTATTCACCTCGGAAAAAATGCATTCCAAGAAACTTAATCTCTTTTTGAGCAAGAACCATCTTTTATGCTGAGAGCATGATTCCGTACTGTGTTACCAATGCCTCAAATTGACGAAGCAAGTTGATATGTTCCTCCAATGTATAACTAAATAACAGGATGTCATCAATGTAAACTAAAGAGGTATGGAGGATGGGTTGGAATATTTTTATCATGGCTTTTTGGAACAAGGAAGGTGCAGTTTTCAACCCGAAGGGCATGATGCAAAATCCCGTTTTGGGTCTTTCTTCACGGTGGATTTCCAATTGCCAAAATCCAGACTTTAAATCAAACTTGGAAAAATATTTGGCCTTGGCTAAGTGGGAGAAAAGGGTGAGTTTATTTGGGATAGGGAACTTATCATCTTTGAGGAAACGGTTAAGTGGCTGGTAGTTGATGACTAACCTGAGTTTTCCTCTTGTCTGCTCAGCTCTTTTGCTGACATAAAATGCTTCGCATGCCCATTGTGAATCTGATGGCTCTATCAGATCAAATTCCAAAAGTTCTTCACATTCTTTCTTTGCAAGCTGAAGATGATCTGGATTTATCCCCGAATGACTGGCTTTTGTCAGATTGATATTTCCATTTTTCTTGAAAGGGAGCTTTATAAAAAACTCTTCATTTTTCCATAACGCGTGTTTCCCTTTCTTCATAAAATCCCTATGGGATTCGGCACATGATTGTTCAATGAGATTAGGGAGAATTCAGAGGCTTATGAACCTTAGACGGTGTGCTGTTATGCTAAAGTTTGTAGGGCAAGTTTTGGTTAAGGATAGTGGTGTACTAGCAAGGAAACATATCAATTTGAAAGCAATTCAAAAGGAACTCAAAGAATTAGGACAGTTTGGTAGTAGGTTTGATCGGCATGGTAATGGATATGATCAGTTCTTGGGTGCTTATGATGTGGTGGGTTTCTAGAGGTGTTTCGCGACAATGCTCTTAGGTTTTGATGGCTTGCGTAGCTTGATTGAGTTAAAGGAATTCGGCTAGACGGTTGGGTTGTGTGAAAATGGTATTCGGAGAGTTCTTGATGATTTCTACCATGGTTAGAGATGTATATTTTTACGAGCGTGAGGAGCATGGGATGTGTAGAGATTTTTCTCTAGATGGGATCGATGGAAAGTTCTTGGCTAGTTGAGTACGTAGCTACTTGTGGCTCGGAAGGGATATGAAGTTCTCATGCTTATCCTAGGATGGTATGGTATATGCGGTATGTTGTGTAGGATTATGATTTGCATGTGTAAGGTCACGGTTCAGTTTTGAAAGGAAGGTCACAAAATTCTTAAGTAGCATGGACAGTTCAGATGACTAGATAAATGAGATCACTGATTGGTGTGACTTGATGAGGGTATACATTTTAGAAAGGGTGGTGTGTTTGAGTTGAGGATACTTCATTATTATTTTGGCACTTTCTTGTTGGATCGACTGCTGATATTCGAGTTTGCTTGGTGGCACAGAAAAATTATAGTAGTACCTCTCGTGAGATGATTGGGTATCAGAGGTGTGTTGTATATTTGGACGGTGGAGTTGGGATCGGATATGGTGATTCATGTGTTGTATGGATTCGGAGAATGTGAGTTCTCATAAACAGATTAGGTCATGGTTGTGGACCACGTATATCGGTCTTGTGTGGTAACTATTGGAGGTTTGGAGACCCGAGTGGATCCTTATTGCTTAGTATGCTAGATTTTGGTGTGACATTGGGTATGGACTGGTGGTCTTCGTGTCATGTTATTCTGAGTTGTTGCACTAAGGCAACGGCATATGCTATGCCGGGGATGCCACGGATTAAGTGGCGAGGTTCGACGGATTATGTACCCAGTAGGGTGCTTTCATTTTTAAAGACCCAACGGATAGCTGGGAAGGGCTGTATTTCTTATTTGGCCTTCGTGAGGGATGTCGGCATAGATACTCCTACCATTGATTTGATTCCGGTGGTGAGGGACTTTTTCGGATTTGCTTTCTGCTGCCGGGCATGCCACCAGATAGGTTTATTGACTTCGATATTAATTTGGTGTCGGCCACCATATCGTATGGCATCGGCGGAGTTAAAGGAGTTGAAGGGGCAACTTCAAGAACTCCTTGATAAGGTGTTCATTAGTAGACCTATATGGATGTGTTTTTGGCATCGAGACGGCCTTGTTGACTTCGAGTTGCTATTGTTGAGGGATGTGTTGATTCGATTGTTTTTGAGCTATTAGTGTTTCGGGTGATTTAGGAGTTATTTTTCCATGTTGTGGGGCATATGATTTGTTGGTTATAGGCACATACGATGCGGTTCTATTGGGGTTTCATAGTGGAATTCGAGCGAGAAGTGTATTGGGTATTGCTTGGTGGATGGTGTATCGGTTATATCCTTTTAGGTTTGTGTGGAGTTATAGTATTTGCTTTACCCCGGTTATGATGATTTGTTTTTGGTACTCGAGATCAAATTGCACGTGTTTGTTAACCTTGAGCATAGCGACTTGAGGTGTTTCATGTGGACCAGTGTTTGGATAGGGCCGCTCATTGCAGCGAAGCTATATGGAGGTATGATCCTCTGGGTTGGATTCGTGTATTCTGGTTCTACGATAGGTGACTGGTTCCCCGTATGGTGTTGTGGTGGTACTGGTGAGCTTGTGGTACAGCTCTCTCATTTGAGACATTTTCATATGTTGAGTACGTTCGGATTGTTGCTTATTGGTGCGCGGATTGCATGAGTTGTGGCTTAGATTGTATTGATGTGTTATGTCACCAGAGTAGTTGTGTTGGATTATATGAGATTGCTGGGATATAGAATGAATACAAACAGATTCGGTTGTAGCGTGTTAGAAGGGTAATATCGATGTTCAGCTTAGAAATTTATTATGGTTCTTGTCAAAGGAGAGGGAGCTTCATGAATGGTTGATATGAGAAATGATTATGATTCTGTGGGTTTCTTTCATCATTGGCAGTATATGAAGTTGTTGGGATGAAACTTTAATTCATAAGAGGTTTATTATCGGTATTTGGTTTTTGTGTGCAGCTGTCGTGATTGGAAGTTATTGCTACAAGTGTCTGAGTTATGTGGTATATCTTGTGATTGCATCTAGGGTTGCAGATATGGTTTGTTACAGCTTGTTCAGACTTATTCAGAGTATAGATGGTATATTCTCATGTTATGTATAATTTCGAAAGTGGAAATTAGATTCTAAGGTTAATGGGCAAGGTTGGATTGTGAAATTTTAGTTATGTTGTGCTATCGGGCTTATATGGGATAGAGTGATATGGGATCACCCCCTAGTGTGAACATGGTAAGGTTATGTAGTGATTTGTCGGCTTTTGGAACAACTTTGTGCACGTTCGAGGATGAACGTATGTTTAAGTGGGGGAGAATGTAATGACCCGACCGGTCATTTTGAGATTTTTGACTTCGCTCGCAGTTCTCGGGAATGACTAGCCTCGTGTGATGTATTATGACTTATGCAAATCATCGGTTTTGTTTTTCAGGGTAATCGGGATGGATTTGGAAGAACATTTCTCAGTTTAAAGCTTCACATTTCAATGTTTTGGCTTGTTAGTATATGATCTCAAATTTGAATTTTTATGATTCGGTTAGCTCAGTTAGGTGATGTGGGACTTCGGAGCGTGATCGGAATGTATTTTGGAGGTCCGGAGTAGATTAGGCTTGAATTGGCGAAATTTGAATTTTGGTATTTTCCGGTTGATGGCGGAGATTTTGATATAGGGGTCGGAATGGAATTTCGTAAATTGAAGTAGGTCTTCTGTGTCATTTGGACGTGTGTCCAAAATTTCAAGTCACTCGGACGAGATTTGATAGGCTTTTTGATCGAATTCAAAATTCAGAAGTTTTGGAATTCTTAGGCTTGAATCCGAAGGTGATTTGATGTTTTGATATTTTTTTGAGTTCGTATGATGGAGTTAGAGCCTTTTTAGTGAAAATAAATATTGTTGGTGCAACGGGATTTGGTGTGCACCTTTAGCGACCAGATTTGACACTTTTAGTGATGGGACTGGGGATTTTAGTGTCCAGAATCATGTTTTATTGAGTTGTCTTTTCTTTTAGCTCATTCCCACATTTTTGGACGAAACGAACGCATCTTGGGGAGATTTCTGAGCGAGAAGTCATGGGAAATCTTAAGGTAAGTCACTTGTGATCATTTCTACTCCATAATATTGAATTATCATCGAATGATCCGACTAGATTACATGTTTTTAAGGTGTAAATTAGAGATTTGGACCTAGGGATTTGAAGATAAGATTTGAAGATTTAGAGGCCGAATTGTTATCGGAATTTAGTAATTTTGGTATGGTTGGATTCGTAGTTGAATGGGTTGTTGAATTTTGTGATTTTTATCGGATTTCGAGACGTGGGCCCGAGGATCAGGTTTGGCCAATTTCGAGATTTTTTATGTAATTTGATAATTTTCGCTTGGGCTTTGTTTCTTTAGTGTATATTGATTATAATATACTGATTTTGGTTAGATTTGGAGCATAAGGAGGCCGATTCGAGAGACAAAGGCATCGCGGGATAGAGTTTGGACCGGATAGAGGTAAGTAATGATTGTAAATGTTTGTCCTAAAGGTATGAAACCCCGGATTTCACATCGTTGTGCTACTTTGAGGTGACGCACACGCTAGATGACGAGCGTGAGGTCGTGCGCCATTCAGGATTGTGACTAAGTCCGTCCCGTATGACTGTTAAACCGCGTATTTGATTGAAAACTGTTTGCTATCATTGTGTTTTGTAAAGTATCATCATGTTTTGGGCTGAATGCCATATTTGGGCCTCGTGTCAACTATTTTGGACCCTTAGGGGATTTATTTTACTACTATTCCTCACTGTTTTGACTTCATATTTGTATTCAGTCATGCTATATCATACTGTTTTCATAACTCAGCCATATTTACTCCGTTTTGACATTTTAAATGATATTTTCGGCTGAGCATCATGTTTTTACTGTTGCCTGAGTGGCTTGAGAGATTTCTAACTGAGTGAGTTCGAGGGCCTGTGTTATAAGGATATTATGGGATCAAGCTACGCGTCGCAGCAGTGTGGTATTAATTTATGATTATGAGGCCGAGGGCTTGCTTTATTAGGCTACGAGGTTGCTTGATATGAGGCCAAGAGCGTTTCTTATTATGCCACGAGATGGCTTGTTATTGTGCTTGGACCGTAAGGGGACCCTCCTGGAATCTGTACACCCCAGTGAGTGCGGGTACCCAGTGTTAGTGATTGTGAGGTAGCCCGAGGGGCTGGTTCTGTTGATATTATGCCGGGGGATGTATACGAGTGAGTTTTGCCCGAGGGGATGTTTACTTTCTATCATTTTTCCTTACTATTTTATCACTCGTTTGAAACTATTAAAAGTTTTTTGAAAAGGTTTTATTGAAACTGAGCTTGATTTACAAATGATTTCTATACTATTTTGGAAAGGTATTGCATTTGTCGTAGCGTTATGCTATGTTTTACATATTTTCTTATTGCTCAGCTTTTATTTACTTTTATTACTTACTGAGTTGGCGTACTCATATTATTCCCTACACCTTGTGTGCAGATTCAGGAAATTCTAAACCCGGTAACGGGTGTTGATTGCTCAGTGGCAGAGTCATCGGAGTTAGCAAGGTAGTTGTTCGACATTCGCAACACTGCTTTTCTCCTCTTGTCTTCCTTATATTGTATTTAGGATATTTTTAGACTCTTCTTTATATTCCGACCATAGTAGATGCTCGGAACTTGTGACACCCCGATGTCGGGCTTGTGTTATATTTCTGCACTGGTCATTTAGACCTTTATTATGAGATTTCCTGTTGAATTAATAGCATAAAATGACCTTTATAGAAAAATGGTTAATTTGGGAAAAGTGTCGGCTGGCCTAGTTTTACGATAGCGCCATCATGACCGAGTCGGTTTTAGGGTCGTGACAAAACAAGAAGAACAAGAGATTGACAATAAAGGTTAAGGTGCTATGCATGTGGACTATTTTTGAAGATTATTTGTCATGCCCCAAACCTGAGGAGGCGTGATTGGCACACGGTGCCATACCCGACCCGAGCGTACCACTTTGTAACTGTGAACTCCGGAGGGGAGGGCATATTCCAAATCATCTGAAAATATCGTCTCTCTCATCTTAGGGGTAAATATACCCAAAATCTCATATATATAATTGTGCAGGCTGATGAGGCTGTCATGAACATCTAATGATATACAAATTATACATGACTTGTCAACAAGCCTCTAGAGATAAAAGAACTGTACCATGGTCGGGACAAGGCCTCGACCTATCCACCAAACATGTATATATAAAATGGGCTCCAAGATCTAGACATGGTAACTCTGAGGAAGTGGAACTTACCAACCAAGCCGATGTTTGACTGTCACGACCCCAGTTCGCCCTCCGTAAACTATCGTGACAGAACCTAGTCTCTACGACTAGTTAAGCCTAACAATTTGCGGAAAAAGGAAAGACAATAGATAAAACTAGTAAAAACTACGGAATAAACATAATGAAGGTTTAAAATGTTGCTCGGCATATACCATAATAACACTCTCGACCAATAGCAACACTCCCAAAACCCGGAATCTCATGAAATCACAAAGTGTTGAATAACTACAAAGCATTTAACTCCAGAATGTCTAAACAAAAGAAAGGTACAAAAGGGATGTGACTAAAAGAGGGAATAGATAGGGACTCCACGGTCTGCGGACGCGACAGATATACCTCGAAGTCTCTGATGGATCGCCTTCTCTCAAGGATGGTAGGGCTGAGTCGAAGAACCTAGATATGCACGCAAAAAACATGTGCAGGAAAGGGCATGATTACACCACAACGGTACCCAGTAAGTGCCAAGCCTAACCTCGGTCGAGTAGTGACGAGGAAGGTCAGGGCCCTACTGGTCATATACATAAACACACACATACACGCATATATATATATATATATATATATATATATATATATATATATATATATATATATATATATATATATATATATATATATATGAAACAGTATGAAGTAACACATGATAATAAGAAATAGCAACAAATACAACTAAGAGAAAATCACATAAAGAACGTAACTCCGCACAAAGATTGCAACCTTCGATCTACTAGGATACCGTCCTATAGTCCCCAAATATACATATCCATTGAATCTCCCGGGTGTCGTCCCATAGTCCAACTCGTAGTGATCAGGGGGATCTAGCAGAATACCAATCCATAGTCCCAAATGTAAATACCAGTACTGGGGGAATCTACTAAGTGCAGTCCCGTGGTTCCAATATAAATGTGCAGAGGGATCTACCGAAATATCAATCTGTATTTCCAAATAAACAGGCAAGGGGGATCTACTGGGATATCGCCCGTAGTCCCAAAGTAAACACACAGTAGCAACACAAAGAATATTTAATTCAATCCAATTTAATACCAAGGTAAAATAGGTATTTCTAACCTAGCATGGTGCACAAAATTCAAATAAAGCAGTTTGAAGAAGTAAAGCAATTAAGTAACTTAGACATGCTTCCATAAGCTAACAGTAGGCTTAAATTGCAATTACTATAAATAGGGAAGAAAACACAGTTATAATTACATAATGAAAATAGGATTTTCAACAATTAGTACATGTACGCACTCGTCACCTCACGTACAAGGCATTTCATATATCAACAATACCAAATCCTAAGGAGAGTTCCCACACACAAGATTAGACAAGCCACTAACCTCAAACCAACTCAATCAACTCGATATCACATTTTTGCCACGAGTACCCGACTCGAAATGGCCCAAATTTATTCAAAGTAATTGCATAATGTAAATATAACTTCAAGTAACTAATTCAACTAATTAATTCGAAGCTAACACGTAAAATTAGGAAAATTGCCCAAAAAGTCCCCGGGCCCACATCTCGGAATAAGATAAAATTTGCAAAACTAGAATACTCACACTCACACGAGTTCATACATACCAAATACATGAAAATCGGACCACAAACAACCCCTCAAATCCCCAATTCCAAGTCTCCAATTTCAAACCCCAAACCTCCAAATTTAACCCTTATTTTCCATAAATGTCTTGCCAAATCAATAGAAAAATACCATAATAATGAGTTTGGGTTCCAAAAATCTTACCTCTTTGAAGCTCCCTTGAATCCTCTCTCAAAAACCACCCAAAACGCTCAAAATCCAGATGAAAATGGTGAAAGAATGGGCAAAAATCGCGACTGAACCTTTATATAGGTTCTGGCCTAGGGTTTCCGCACCTGCGGCCCTGACCTTGCACCTACAGACCCGCACCTGCGGTCCCAGGTGTGCATCTGTGAAAATCCACTTAAAGTACTGGGCCACACCTGCGCTTCTTTTACCGCATATGCGATCTCGCAGGTGCGCTCAACCTATCGCACTTGCGGATTCTTGGTTCCAAGCACTTGGCCGCATCTAGGGCTCCTTCATCTCTTCTGCGATCACGCACTTGCGGTCCCCTAACCGTAGGTGCGTTTATGACAAAACTTCAGCCAAGCTTCAGATTTTCCTAAGTCCAATTCAACTTCTGTTAAGCACCCAAAACTCACCCGAGGCCCCGGGGACCTCAACCCAACATGCCAACCAATCCTAAAACATCATACGAACTCATTCCAACCCTCGAATCAATCCAACAACACTAAAACCACAAATCACTCACCAATCCAAGCCTAAGGATTCTGAAAACTTCCAAATTCCGCTTTCGATCAAAAAGTCTATCAAACCTCGTTCGGATGACCTAAAATTTTGCACACACGTCACATTCAACACTACGGAGCTACTCCAACTTCCAAATTTCCATTCCGATCCTAATATCAAAATTTCACTATCGAACAGGAAACTTCAAAAATTTGACTTTGGGCATTTCAAGCCTAAATAAGCTACAGACCTCCAAAATACAATCCGAACACACCCCTAATCCTGAAATCACCCAACGGAATTAACGAAACCAGCATAATTTCATTGCGAGGCTATCTTCACATTGCTCCAACTATGGTCCAAATTATAAAGCTTAATCTCTCATTTATGGACTAAGTGTCCCAAAACACTCCTAAAATTCAAAATGAATCCTCTCGTCAACTTATAATAGCATAAACGAACACGGGGAATGCAGTTAATTGGGGATCATGGCATTTATTCTTAAAATGACCAGCTGAGTCGTTACATCCTCCACGTCTTAAAACATTCATTCGTTATCGAATGAGCATAGAGACGTACCTGAAGTATTGAAAAGATGAGGGTAACGGTTGCGCATATCCTGCTCGGTCTCCCAAGTCACCTCCTAGACCAGCTGACCCCGCCACTGAACCTTAACTGATGCAATGTTCTTTGACCTCAGCTTTCGAACCTGCCTGTCCAATATCGCCATTGGCTCCTCAACATAAGATAAATCCTTGTCCAGCTGGACTGAACTGAAATCCAGCACGTGAGACGGATCATCGTGATACCTCCGGAGCATCGAACATTAAATACCCAATGAACTCCTGCCAAGCTGGGAGGTAAGGCAAGCTCATAAGAAACCTCCCAACATGCCTCAATATCTCAAAAGGACCAATAAACCTCGGACTTACTAGTCCCTTCTTCCCAAATCTCATAACGCCCTTCATAGGCGAAAGCCGAAGCAATACCCGCTCTCCGTCCATATAGGAAACATCACGAACCTTCCGGTCTGTAATAATTTTCTATCTGGAATGGGTTGTGCGAAGTCTATCCTGAATCACCTTAACCTTCTCCAAGGCATCCTAAACCAAGTCTGTGCCTAATAATCTAACCTCATCCGGCTCAAACCAACCCACCTGGATTCTACACCGCCTACCATACAAAGCCTCACAAGGTGCCATCTGAATGATGGGTCAATAATTGTTCTTGTAGTAAAACTTCGCCAATGGCAAGAATTGATCCCAAGAACCTCCAAACTCCATCACACGCGCACAGAGCACATCCTCAAGAATATGAATAGTGCGTTCGGACTGTTCGTCCATCTGGTCTGGTCTGGTCTCAAAACTACGAATAATAACCAAACACGACCGGTACACGTGGTCCACAACAAGAGAATCTCCCACAGGAGTAGAAACATAAACGGGGGCACTCAAAGAATCCCGATGCACACCCAAATATGAAGCAAAATAAGAGGACACATATGAGTAAGTAGAGCCTGGATCGAATAGAACTGATGCCTCTCTGTGACAAACAAGAATAATACCTGTGATGATAGAATCGGAGGCAACCGCCTCAGTGCGAGCAGGAATGCAATAATATCTGGCTCGGCCCCTATCACGAGGGCGACCTCTATCTCCCCGGCCTCCGCCCCTGGCTGGCTGGGCAGGTGGGGTAGCAGCTGGAGCTGTAATCATAGCCTGAGAACTTTGAGGACCCCACTGCGGCTGAGCAGTCTATGAAGATACACCCCTACCAAGTTTGGGGTAGTCCCTAACCATATGACATGTATTGCCACACTCGAAACAAGCTCTGGGAGGACGTGGTGGTTGCGACTGACTGGGGCTAGGCCTGCCGGACTAACCTCTGGAAGTACCCCGCGCAGGAGGCGCGCTAGAAACTGGAGACGCATAATAAGGTTCCTGAGGTGCTGGCAGAACTGGAGTACTACTGGCTGCTGGCAAGGCTGAATGAACAGGGCGACCAAAATAACCCCTACCATAACGACCTGCTGATGGGGTACGGGCACCAGAGTAGTGACCCGACTGACCTCTTGGCTTCCCTCTCCCCTCGCTCCCTGGCGAGCATACCCTCAATCCTCCTAGCAATGCTCACTACCTGCTGGTAAGGAATATCCATCTCTAACTCTCGAGCCATGCTGGACCGGATGGGCGGAATAAGACCCTCGATAAACCTCCGAACTCTCTCCCGAACTGTGGCAACCAAAGCCGGTGCATGTCTAGCCAACCTGGTATAACGGATGGAATACTCTGAGACTGTCATAGAACCCTGGTGCAAGTGCTCAAACTCTGCGCACCATGAATCCCTGAGGCTCTCGGCTCCTCGAAGCAGAAAGGCGATGAAAGAAACCCCGCTAGACTCCACTATTCCCATAGTGCGAAGGAAGCGATGAAACTCCTCCAAAAATCACAGGGTGTCATCTGATGCTAGGCCACTGAACACTGGGGGATCATACTTCTTGAACCTCTCTAGTCTACGCTGCTCGTCCTTAGAGACAGCTGACCCATCCCCGGGATGTGCTGGTACTGCAGGCGGTACAGGAATAACCTCTGGGACCTTCTCCATCTGCACTCTCTGCTCAGGAGTGCGGGCTGCAGGAGTCTGGGCCCCTCCCCTGTCCTGGGATGTGGCTGCAGCATGGGGAAACAACCCTGCCTGAGCCAAGGTAGTGTACATGCTCATGAACTGAGCCAGATTCTCCTGGAGCGCTGGAGTAGTAGTAGCTATGGTAGGTGTACCAGGTGTCTGGACTCCAACTGGATCTGCTGGTGGTACCTCAACGGCAGCTCGCGCGGGTGCTATGGCTGCACCTCATGCGCATCCTCGACCTCTGCCCCGGCCCCAGCCTCTAATGGTGGCAGTTGGGGGTGCGGGTGCCTGGTCCTCTCGTGTAGCACGTGTCCTCACCATCTGTGAGAGAATAGAAGATAGAAGTTTAGTAGTGATGTCAAAATATCGCACGACAAGGAATTCAAAACAAATGAAGATTTTTCATAAACATTTACATAGCCTCTCGTAGATAAATACAAACGTCTCTATACCGATCAGCGAGACTCTAATAAACCGGCCTGTGTTCAGTTACTCCTACGAACCTAGAGCTCTGATACCAACTTGTCACGACCCTAGTTCACCGATCATGAACATGTCGTGATGGCACCTAGTACCCACGACCAGGTAAGACAAATATTGCGGAAAATGTAATAATTGCGGAAAAACAAAATAAACCAAATTAAATAACTGGAAAAAGACGGTATTGTATGCCACTCGGCATGTACAACTCAATAACACAAGTCTACTAAAATTCCCAAAGACCCGGAAACTCACGGGCAACACATGCTATAGAAATGTACAGCAAGGGCTCCCAACACCAGAATGTCTAATTAACAACCAGAGGAAAGAAGACTAAATACTAGTGGTAGAGTAAGAGAGTGACTCGTCGGTCTGCGGACGCAACAGAACTACCTCGAAGTCTCCGTGATCCTCCTGCCTCACTGATAATGTGCCTGAGTAGAGGTACCTGGATGATCTACACATGAAAGACATGCGCAGGAAGGGCATGAGTACACCACAGTGGTACTCAGTAAGTGCCAAGCCTAACCTCGATTGGGTAGTGACGAGGAAAGGTTAGGGCCCTACTGAGGCAAGAATATAACAGTAGCAATAATTAACGGTGTGGAAATCTGACAAAATTAATAAACGCGATAGTGTACTAAGGAAATTCAACGAAGCAATAATAACTACAAGGATGAAGCAGAAACACAGAGTAAACACAGCTCAATCTCAATTACCAATGAGGGTCTCCCGGGATACCGTCCCATAGCCCTCTCCTCAACTGTCCAGTGGATCTCCCGGGATACCATCCCGTAGTCCAACTCATGTACCAATATGTAGGGGGGATCTATCGGGAATCTAACCCGCAGTCCCAAAGTAAATGTGCAGGGGGATCTATCAGGAATCTAACCCGCAGTCCCAAAGTAAACAAACAAGGGGGGATCTATCGGGAATCAAACCCGCAGTCCCAATGTAAACAAACAAAGGGGGGATCTATCGGGAATCGAACCCACAATCCCAATGTAAATGCGCAACCACAGCCAGAAAATAAACCAAGGAATGAAGTACAAAAAGTAAACAACAGATAGTAGCATGCTTCACGTAGCGCAGTCAAAACAACTTAAGCAATTAGACAGTCAAATCAGCTAAACATGCTTTTACTAACCTAGCTCAAGTCATAACTTCAAATAGAATAAAGCAAATAAGAACTAAATTTCCATAGCTTAAATAAAATCGGGATTTCATCAATCGGCTCAAGTACGCGCTCGTCACCTCACGCATAAGGCACTCAAACATCAAGTAAAAATCCTAAGGGGAAAGGTCCCCCATACAAGGTTAGACAAGCCACTTACCTCGAACCGGCTCAATATCACTAGAAATCGCGCCTTTGCCACGAGTACCCGACTCCAAATGGCCCAAATCTATTCAATTCAATTACACATCGTAAATAATATTGCAAACAACTAATTCCACTATTAAAATTAAATCTAGGGCGTGAAAATAGGTAAAATGACCAAAATGCCCCTCCAGCCAATGTCTCGGAATCGAATAATTTTCACATTTTAAGGAGCCTCGTACTCTCACGAGTCTAACCATATAAAAGTCTCCCAAATCGGAGGCCAAATGCCCCCTCAAAACCCCAAAGTTTGGTCTATGAACTTTTACCGCAATTTACCAAGTTTTTTATCCTAAGTTCGAATTCAAAAGATGTATTTAGATATATAATGATGAACTATAATGAAAAGGGATCAAAGAAACGTTACCCAATAATTTTCTCTTCAAAACCCACTAAAAATTGCCTTCTCCCATGCTCTCAATCAATTTTCAAACTTATGAAATTAAACCCTTGACATTGATACTTCTGCACAGTTATTTACGCTTTTGCGAACAAGGGACCACTTCTGCGGTCCCGCTTAAGTGAACCACCGGCCGCTTCTGCGGTTTCATTAAAGATATCAGATTCCGCTTCTGCGGTTCCCATCTCGCAGAAGCGGATCCGCTTCTGCGGAAACCCTACCGCTTCTGCGATTTCCTGGAAGATAACCCAAACTCGCTTCTGCGGTTCCCAAGCCTCAAAAGCGGAAATACCAGAAAGAAAAAGATAGCAGCTGTAACAAACTTAGAAATTTACCCCGTTAACCATTCAAAATCATCCCGAGGCCCCTAGGACCTCAACCAAAAGAACCAATACCACCTAATACCTTATTCTAACTTGCACCAATCCTTAAAACACCTCAAAAAACACCGGAAACCCGATTAAATCAAGGATTCAAGCCTAAGAACTTCAAATTCTATCAAAATATGCTTTCGATCAAAAACCTAACCAAACCTCGTCCAAATAACTTGAAACTTTGCATACACATCCCAAATGACATGACAGAGCTACAGCAACTTCCGGAATTCACATCCGACCCTCGGATCAAAAACTCACTAGTGGATCGGAAACTTAAAAAATTCCAACTTCGGCATTTCAAGCCTAAATGAGCTACGAACCTCCAAAATACATTCCGAGCACGCTCCCCACCCCGGAATCACCTAACGAAGCTAACAGAACCATCAGATTCCCATTCCGAGGTCGTCTTTACACTGTTCCAAATACGGACCATTTTTCAACTCTTAAGCTCTCATGTAGGGACTAAGTGTCCCAAAACACTCCGAATCTTAACACTGAACGTCCCGGCAAACCAAAATAGCAGAAAAGGACTTAGGGGAAGTAGTTAATGGGGAATCGGGGCGTAAATTTCAAAAACGACCGGCCGGGTCGTTACATCCTCCTACACTTAAACATTCGTTCGTCCTCGGACGAGCATAGAGAACATACCTAAATTAGCAAAAGGATAAGGGTACTGGCTGCGCATATCCTGCTCGGTCTCCCAAGTCGCCTCCTCGGCCGGCTAACCCTGCCACTGGACCTTCACTGAAGCAATGTTCTTTGACCTCAACTTTTTGATCTGCCTGTCCAAAATGGCCACTGGATCCTCAATATAGGATAGATCCTTGTCCAACTAGACTGAACCGAAATCCAATACGTGCAACGGATCACCGTGATATCTCCGGAGCATCGAAACATGAAATATCGGATGAACTCCGGCTACGCTGGGAGGTAAGGAAAGCTCATAAGCAACCTCCCCAACTCTCCTCAAGGTCTCAAAAGGCCCAATAAATCCCGGACTCAGCTTCCCTTTATTTCCAAACCTCATGACGCCCTTCATAGGCGAGACTCAAAGTAGAACCCGCTCGCCAACCATATATGCAACATTACGAACCTTCTTGTCCGCGTAACTCTTCTGTCTGGACTGGGCTGAATGGAGTCTGTCCTGAATCACTTTAACCTTCTCCATCGCATCCTGAACCATCTCTGTGCCCAATAGCCTGGCCTCACCCAGCTCAAACCAACCCACCGGAGATCTACACCTCCTACCATATAAGGCCTCATATGGCGCCATCTGAATGCTGGACTGATAACTGTTGTTATAAGCAAACTCCTCCAATGGCAGGAAATGATCCCATGACCCTCCAAACTCAATCACGCACGCACGGAGCATATCCTCCAAAATCTGAATGGTGCGCTCGGACTGCTCGTCCGTCTGGGGGTGAAATGTCGTGCTCAACTCCACCCGCGTGCCTAACTCCTGCTGCACGGCTCTCCAAAATCGCGATGTAAACTGACTACCTCTGTCTGAGATGATAGAAACTAGAATACCATACAATCGGATGATCTCCCTGATATAAATCTCCACCAACCGCTCCGATGAATAAGTGCAACACACAGGTATGAAATGAGTGGACTTGGTCAGCCAATCCACAATGACCCAAATAGAATCAAACTTCTTCACGGTCCGTGGCAGTCCAGATACGAAGTCCATGGTGATACGCTCCCACTTCCACCAGGGGATCTCAATCTGCTGTAGCAACCCACCCGAGCGTTGGTGCTCATACTTCACCTGCTGGAAGTTTAGGCATCTAGACACGTAGTCAACTATATCCTTCTTCATCCGCCTCCACCAGTTGTGCTGCCTCAAGTCCTGATACATCTTCGCGGCACCCGGATGGATGGAATAGCGCGAGCTATGGGCCTCTGCTAGAATCAACTCTCGAAGATCATCGATATTGGGCACACAAATCCGACCTTGCATCCTCAATACCCCATCATCCACGATGGTAACATCTCTGGAATCACCACACCGAACTCTATCCTAAAGGACAAGCAAATGAGGGTCATGATACTGCCACTCCCTGATGCGATCAAATAGGGAAGACCGAGAAACCACACAAGCTAGAACCCGACTGGGCTCTGAAAGTTCCAATCTCACGAACTGGCTGGCTAAAGCCTGAACATCCATCGCCATCAGTCTCTCTAAGGCTGGTAGATATGCCAAGCTCCCCAAACTCTCCGCCCGGTGACTCAAGGCATCGGCTACCATATTGGCCTTGCCCGGGTGATAAAGAATAGTAATATCATAATCCTTTAACAACTCTAACCACCTCCTCTGACGCATATTCAGGTCCTTCTGCTTAAGTAAGTGTTGCAAACTCTGATGGTCAGTATAGATCTCACAAGGCACCCCATACAAATAATGATGTCAGATCTTCAAGGCATGAACAATAGCAGCTAACTCAAGATCATAGACAGGGTAGTTCTTCTCATGCACCTTCAACTGTCTAGACGCGTAGGCAATCACCCTACCGTCCTGCATCAACACCGCTCCAAGTCCAACCCGTGAGGCATCACAATAAATAGTATAGGACCCTAAACCGGTAGGCAGTATCAAAATTGGGGCTGAAGTCAAAGCTATCTTGAACTTTTGGAAGCTCACCTCACACTCCTCAGTCCACTGAAATGGGGCACCCTTTTGGGTCAATCTAGTCATAGGGGCCGCAATCGATGAAAACCCCTCCACAAAGCGACGGTAATAACCCGCCAAGCCGAGGAAACTGTGAATCTCTGTGGCTAAGGAGGGCCTGGGCCAACTCTGCATGGCCTCCACCTTCCTCGGATCCACTCGAATGCCCTCACTCGATACCACGTGGCCTAGGAATGCCACAGAACTCAGCCAGAACTCACATTTTGAGAACTTTGCATATAATCTCTTCTCTTTCAGAGTCTTAAGCACTATCCTCAGGTGCTGCTCATGATCTTCCCGACTCCGGGAATATACCAGAATATCATCAATAAAAACAATCACGAATGAGTCAAGATATGGCCTGAATACACTGTGCATCAAATGCATAAAAGCTGTTAGTCAGCCCAAATAACATAACAAGGAACTCGTAATGACCATACCGAGTCCTAAAGGCAGTCTTCGGGATGTCTGGCTCTCGAATCTTCAACTGATAGTAACCTGAGTGCAAATCAATCTTGGAAAACACTTGTGCTCCCTGAAGCTGGTCAAACAGATCATCAATACGCGGCAAAGGATAACGGTTCTTCACTGTAACTTTGTTCAACTGGAAATAATCAATGCACATACACATAGAACCATCCTTCTTCTTTACAAACAAGACAGGAGCACCCCATGGAGAAACACTAGGCTGAATAAAACCCTTACCCAGCAATTCCTGCAATTGATCCTTCAACTCCTTCAACTCACGAGGATCCATGCGATACGAAGGAATAGAAATGGGTTGAGTGCCCGGCAACAGATCAATGCCAAAATCGATATCTCTATCGGGCGGCATGCCTGGAAGATCAGCTGGAAACACATCGGGGAAATCCCATACCACTGGAACTGAATCAACAGAAGGGGTATCAACACTGACATCTCTCACATAAGCTAAACACGCGGCGCATCCCTTCTCAACCATACGTTGAGCTTTAAGGAAAGAAATAACCCTACTGGGAGTATGATCTAAGGTACCACTCCACTCAATATGTGGAACACCTGGCATAGCCAGCGTCACGATCTTGGCGTGATAATCAAGAATAGAATGATGGGGCGACAACCAGTCCATGCCCAGAATAATGTCAAAATCGACCATGCCGAGTAATAATAGATCTACCTTGGTCTCAAAACCACGAATAGTAACCAAACACGACCGGTACACGCTGTCCACAATAAGAGATTCTCCCACAGGAGTAGAAACAAAAATGGGGGCACTCAAAGAATCCCGATGCACACCCAAATGCGTAGCAAAATAAGAGGACACATATGAGTAAGTAGAGCTTGGATCGAATAGAACCGATGCCTTTCTGTGACAAACCAGAATAATACCTGTGATGACAGAATTGGAGGCAACCGCCTCAGTACAAGCAGGAATACAATAATATCTGGCCCGACCCCTCTCACGAGGGCGACCTCTATCTCCCCAGCCTCCGCCCCTGGCTGGCTGGGCAGGTGGGGTAGCAGCTGGAGCTATAATCATAGCCTGAGAACTCTGAGGACCCCACTACGGCTGAGCAGTCTGTAAAGATGCAACCCTACCAAGTCTGGGGCAGTCCCTAACCATATGACGTGTATCGCCACACTCGAAACAAGCTCTGGGAGGATGTGGTGGCTGCGACTGACTGGGGCTAGGCCTGCCGGACTGACCTCTGGAAGTACCCCGCGCAGGAGGCGCGCTAGAAACTGGAGCCGCATAATAAGGTTCCTAAGGTGTTGGCGGAGCTGGAGTACTACCGGCTGCTGGCAAGGCTGAATGAATAGGGCGACCAGAATAACCCCTACAATAATGACCTGTTGATGGGGTACGGGCACCAAAGTAGTGACCCGACTCTCAAGACCTCTTGGCCTCCCTCTCCCCTCGCTCCCTGGCGAGCATAACCTCAATCCTCCTAGCAATGCTTACTACCTACTGGTAAGGAATATCCATCTCTAACTCTCAAGCCATGCTGGACCGGATGGGCGGAATAAGACCCTCGATAAACCTTCGAACTCTCTCCCGAACTGTGGCAACCAAAGCCGGTGCATGTCTAGCCAACCTGGTATAACGGATGGCATACTCTGAGACTGTCATAGAACCCTAGCGCAAGTGCTCAAACTCTGCGCGCCATGAATCCCTGAGGCTCTGGGGAACAAACTCTCTCATAAACATGTCTAAGAACTGGGTCCAAGTTAGTGAGGCAGAATCGACTGGATTGTCCAACTCATAGGTACGCCACCAATCATAGGCGGGTCCTCAAAGCTGAAAGGTGGTGAAAGATACCCCACTAGACTCTACTATTCCTATAGTGCAAAGGAAACGATGACACTCCTCCAAAAATCCCAGGCGTTATCTGATGCTAGGCAAATGAACAATGGGGTATCATACTTCTTGAACCTCTCTGGTCTACGCTGCTCGTCCTGGGAGACAGCTGACCCATCCCCGAGCTGTGCTGGTGCTGCAAGCAGTACAGGAATAACCTCTGGGACCTACTCCATTTGCACTCTCTGCTCAAGAGTGTGGGCTGCGGGAGTCTGGGCCCCTCCCCCATCCTGGGATGTGGCTGCAGCAAGGGGAAGCGGCCCTACCTGAGCCAAGGTAGTGTACATGCTCATGAACTGAGCCAGAGTCTCCTAGAGCGTTGGAGTAGTAGTAGCTGTGGTAGGTATACCAGGTGCCTGGACTCCAACTGGATCTGCTGGTGGTACCTCAGCGGCAGCTCACGCGGGTATTGTGGCTGCACCTCGTGCACGTCCTCGACCTCTACCCCAACCCCGGCCTCTGAAGGCGGCAGCAGGGGGCGCGGGCGCCTGGTCCTCTCGTGTAGCACGTGTCCTCACCATCTATGAGAGAATAGAAGACAGAAGTTTAGAATTGATGTCAAAATATTGCACCACAAGGAATTCAAAAGAAATGAAGATTTTTCCTAAACAGTTACATAGCCTCTCGTACATAAATACAAACGTCTCCGTACCGATCAGAGAGACTCTAATAAACCGGCCTGTGTTCTGTGACTCCTATGAACCTAGAGCTCTGATACCAACTTGTCAAGACCCTAGTTCACCGATCGTGAACATGTCATGATGGCACCTAGTCCCCACGACCAGGTAAGCCAAATATTGCGGAAAATGTAATAATTGTGGAAAAACAGAATAAACCAAATTAAATAACTGGAAGAAGACGGTACTGTATGCCACTCGGCATGTACAACTCAATAACACAAGTCTACTAAAATTTCCAAAGACGCGAAAACTCACGGGCAACACAGGCTATTGAAATGTACAGCAAGGGCTCCCAACACCAGAATGTCTAACAACCAGAGGAAAGAAGACTAAATACTAGTGGTAGAGTAAGAGAGTGACTCGTCGGTCTGCGGACGTAGTAGAACTACCTTGAAGTCTCCGTGATCCTCCTGCCTCACTGATAATGCGCCTGAGTAGAGGTACCTGGATGATCTGCACATGAAAAACATGTGCAGGAAGGGCATGAGTACACCACAGCGGTACTCAGTAAGTGCCAAGCCTAACACCGGTTGGGTAGTGACGAGGAAAGGTCAAGGCCCTATTGAGGCAAGAATATAACAGTAGCAATAATTAACGGTGTGAAAATCTGACAAAAATAATAAACGCGGCAGTGTAATAAGGCAATTCAACGAAGCAATAATAACTACAAGGATAAAGCAGAAACACAGAGTAAACACAGCTCAATCTCAATTACCAATGAGGGTCTCCCGGGATACCGTCCTGTAGCCCTCTCCTCAACTGTCCAGCGGATCTCCCGGGATACCGTCCTGTAGTCCAACTCATGTACCAATATGCAGGGGGGATCTATCGGGGATCTAACCCGCAGTCCCAAAGTAAATGTGCAGGGGGATCTATCGGGAATCTAACCTGCAGTCCCAAAATAAAAGTGCAGGGGATCTATCGGGAATCGAACCCGCAGTCCCAAAGTAAACAAACAAGGGGGGATCTATCGGGAATCGAACCCGCAATCCCAATGTAAACAAACAAGGGGGGATCTATCGGGAATCGAACCCGCAGTCCCAATGTAAATGCGCAACCACAGCAAGAAAACAAACCAAGGACTGAAGTACGAAAAGTAAACAACAGATAGTAGCATGCTTCACGTAGCGCAGTCAAAACAACTTAAATAATTAGACAGTCAAATCAGCTAAACATGCTTTTACTAACCTAGCTCAAGTCATAACTTCAAATAGAATAAAGCAAATAAGAATAAGAACTAAATTTCCATAGCTTAAATAAAAATGGGATTTCATCAATCGGCTCAAGTACGCGCTCGTCACCTCACGCACAAGGCACTCAAACATCAAGTAACAATCCTAAGGGGAAAGGTCCCCCACACAAGGTTAGACAAGCCACTTACCTCGAACCGGCTCAATATCACTAGAAATCATGCCTTTGCCACGAGTACCCAACCCAAATGGCCCAAATCTATTCAATTCAATTACGCATCGTAAATAATATTGCAAACAACTTATTCCACTATTAAAATTAAAGCTAGGGCGCAAAAATAGGTAAAATAACCAAAATTCCCCTCCAGCCAATGTCTCGGAATCGAATAATTTTCATATTTTCAGGACCCTCTTACTCTCACGAGTCTAACCATATAAAAATCTCCCAAATCGGAGGTCAAATGCCCCCTCAAAATACCCAAAGTTTGGTCTATAAACTTTTACCCCAAATTACCAAGTTTTTTATCCTAAATTCGAATTCAAAAGATGTATTTAGCTATATAATGATGAACTATAATGAAAAGGGATCAAAGAAATGTTACCCAATGATTTTCTCTTCAAAACCCACTAAAAATCGCCTTCTCCCGTGCTCTCAATCAATTTTCAAACTTATGAAATTAAACCCTTGACATTGATACTTCTGCACAGTTGTTTCCACCTTTGCAGATAAGGGACTACTTCTGTGGTCCCGCTTAAGCGAACCACTGGCCATTTCTGCGGTTTCATTTAAAGATCTCAGATTCCGCTTCTGCAGTTCCCATCTCGTTGAAGCGGATCCGCTTCTGCGGAAACCCTACCGCTTCTGCGGTTTCCTGGAAGATAACCCAAACTCGCTTCTGCGATGAGGAAGCCGCTTCTGCGGCTCCGCTTCTGCGGTTCCCAAGCATCAGAAGCGGAAATACCATAAAGAAAAAGATACCAGCTACAACAAACTTAGAAATTTACCCCGTTAACCATCCGAAATCATCCCGAGGCCCCCGGGACCTCAACCAAAAGCACCAATACCACCTAATACCTTATTCAAACTTGAACCAATCCTTAAAACACGTCAAACAATACCGAAAACCCGATTAAATCAAGGATTCATGCCTAAGAATTTCAAATTCTATCAAAATACGCTTTCGATCAAAAACCTAACCAAACCTCGTCCGAATGACTTGAAATTTTGCACACACATCCCAAATGACATGATGGAGCTACAACAACTTCCGGAATTCACATCCGACCCTCGGATCAAAAACTCACTATCGGACCGGAAACTTCAAAAATTCTAACTTCGGCATTTCAAGCCTAAATGAGCTACGAACCTCCAAAATACATGCTGAGCACTCTCCCCACCTCGGAATCATTTAACGGAGCTAACAGAACCATCGGATTCCCATTCTGAGGTCGTCTTCACACTGTTCTGAATACGGGCCATTTTTCAACTCTTAAGCTCTCATTTAGGGACTAAGTGTCCCAAAACACTCTGAATCCTAACACTGAACGTCTCGGCAAACCAAAATAGTAGAAAAGGACTTAGGGGAAGCAGTTAACGGGGAATCGGGGCGTAAATTCCAAAATAACCGACCGGGTCATTACAGAAAACTACAGATCTCTGTAGCTGAGGATGGTCGGGGCCAACTCTGCAATGCTTCCACTTTCTTCGGATCCACTTTTATCCCCTAATTCGATACTACATGACCCAAGAATACCACGGAATTCAACCAAAACTCACATTTCGAGAGCTTTGCATATAACTTCTTTTCTCTCAAAGTCTGAAGCACTGTCCTCAGGTGCTACTCATGATCTTCCCGAATCCCAGAGTATACCAGAATATCATCAATAAAGACAATGACGAACGAGTCAAGATATTGCTGAAACACATTGTGCATCAAATGCATGAAGGTTGTTAGAGCATTGGTCAGCCCAAATGACATAACAAGGAACTCGTAATGACCATACCGAGTCGTGAAAACAGTCTTTGGGATATCCGGCTCCTGAATCTTTAACCAATGGTAACCTGAACGCAAGTTAATCTTAGAAAATACTTGTACACCATGTAGTTGGTCAAACAAATCATTGATACGAGGCAAATATAATGGTTCTTCATGGTAACATTATTCAACTGGCAATAATCAATGCACATACGCATAGAACCATCCTTTTTCTTCACAAACAAGACAGGAGCACCCCAAGGTGATACACTAGGCCGAATAAAACCCTTATCAAGCAATTCATGTAACTGATCCTTCAACTCATGAGGGGCCATACAATACGGAGGAATAGAAATGGGTTGAGTGTCCGGAAACAGATCAATGCCAAAATGAATATCTCTATCGGGCGTCATGCTTGGAAGATCAGCTGGAAACACATCAGAGAAATCCCGTACTACTAGAACTAAATCAACTGTAGTGGTATCAACACTAACATCACTCACATAGGCCAGAAACGCGTCACATCCCTTCTCAACCATTCGTTGATCTTTAAGGAAAGAAATAACTCTACTGGGAGTGTGATCCAAAGTACCCCTCCACTCTACTCATGGTACACCTGGCATAGCCAATGTCATGGTTTTGGCATGACAATCAAGAATAGCATAATGGGGAAACGACCAGTCCATACCCAAGATAACATCGAAATCTACCATGCTAAGCAATAATAAATTGGCTTTGGTCTCAAAACCACTAAGATCAACCAAACACAATCGATAAACGTGATCCATAATAAAAGAATCTCCCACATGAGTAGAAACATAAACAGGGAAACTCAAAGAATCCCGAGACACACCCAAATATGAGGCAAAATAAGAATACACATAAGAATAGGTGGAGCCTAGATCAAATAAAACCGATGCATCTTTATGAAAAACCAGGACAATACCTGTGATGACAGAATCGGAGGCGACAGCCTCAGTACCGGTAGGAAGGGCATAATATCTAACCTGGCCTCCCCTTCTAGGTAGACCTCTACCTTCCCGACCTCCACCTCTATCTAGCTGTGCAGGTGGGGTAGCAACTGGTGCTATGATCATATCTTGGGAACTCTGTAGGGAACGCTATGGCTGAGAAGTCTGTGGTGGTGCACCCCTCCTAAGCCTGGAGAAATCCCTCACCATATGGCATGTGTCACCATACTCAAAATAAGCTTTGGGAGGACGTGGAAGTTGTGACTGGCTCGGGCCAGGTCTGCCGGACTGACCACTGAAAGCACCCCGCACAGAAGGCGCACTAGATACTGGAGGTGCATAAAAAGGCTCTTGAGGCCTAGGAGAAGCTAGAATACCACTGGCTGCTGGAAGAGCTGAATAAACGGGGCGACTCATATAACCCCTACCATGACGAACTGCAGCTAGAACACAGGAACCAGAATAATGGCCCGACTCTCGAGACCTCTTGGCCTCCCTCTCCTCTCTATCTCGAGCATGCATACCCTCCACTCTCCTATCAATTCTCACCACCTACTGATAAGAAATATCCATCTCCAACTCCCGAGCCATGCTAGACCTGATATTGGGAATGAGCCCGTCAGTAAATCGGCAAACTCTATCACGTACTATAGAAACCAAGGTTTGTGCATGCCTATCCAAATTAGTGAAACAGACAGCGTACTCTGAAACAGTCATAGCACCCTAGCACAAATGCTCAAACTCTACGCGCCATGTGTCCTTAAGGATCTAAGAGACAAACTCTCTCAAGAACATATCTGAAACCTGAGTCCAAGTAAGGGAATATACCTCAGCTGGAGTGTCCAACTCAAATGTACGCCACCACTAATAGGATACTCCTCGAAATTGGAAGGCAGTGAAAGAAACCCCACTCGATCCCGATATACTCATGGTGTGGAGGATACGGTGGCACTCCTCCAAAAATACCAAAGCATCATCTGATGCTAGCCCACTAAATATAGGAGGCTTACACTTTTTGAACCTCTCAAAACTCCACTGCACATCTTCTGAAGCCGATGCCCTGTCCTCGGGCTGAACTGGAGCTACATGCGGTATCAATATAACCTCTAGGATCTGATCAACCTGGACCTGCTGCTTAGTGTTGATACCCAATTTTTCTCCATGTATTTTTATGCTCAAAATACTTTCAAATAGCATATGTATGCATATATAAGCATGCCCTGAAGTTTTGGTATTTTTCCTCAATTTTTAAGATTTCTTAAAATCGATTTATTGTTTGTTCTAACAGTACAAAATCCAAAATTATTCCCAAAATTATCATTTTTGGTAAATAACGTATTTCATCCTCATATTTACAACAAAATATAATTAATATGATTTTTTCGTATTTTTACAAATTTATTTGGAATTTCTAAAGCTAAATTGCATGAAATTGCAATTATAGCCTATTTTACAATAAGCCGTATTTTATAATTATAAAATCATTCATGGTATTCTTAGACTAATATTTATATATTATTAATTAGTTATGTGCTTTCAATTTGTTTTCAGATCATTTTTAACTATTTTTATAAAATAAAAAGGGAGAAATTGGCTATTTAAAACATCGCCAGATTTCATTTGCAAACATAGCCCAAATTAACCCCAATTTCAACCCACTTTCAGACAACCCATATCTCAATCTAACCTGACCCACACCCAATTCAGTTAACCCGACCCAGCTATAATTCAATCTGAGCCGTTGATTAAACGAGATCAACTGCCCAGATTCACTTACCTAAATTAAATCAAATGACCCCCACCCTTGACCCCTCATTTGCAAAGATAGCGGTATCTCTCTTATACTCTTCGTCTCATCCTTCTCTCTAGAACCTTATGGTTCTTCTCCGATGGGTTTCATCGCCTCTCCGGCCAACTCCATCCTCACTCCTCTCGACCTCTAGTCGCCAGGGAACCTTGTCTCGTTGCTTCTCTTTGAGCCTTGAAGCCCCAAAGACTTTCACCATGAAAGACGGTCCCTGGAAGCCTTGCTTGGCTTACCTCCAGCCCTCTCTCTGGTGGTTTTTAGTCCGATGTTTCTTTAAACTCCATTATTAACGAGTTTCGCAGCCAGGTTCCTTACCTCACTGATTTTATTGCAAAAACCTAATTTTTGCCTAAGTCTCTTAATCTCTGTCTTTTTAACATGATTTTTAGTTTATTCTTTGTGTTTTACACTACTCACTACTCGATTTCTCTGATTATTCAAGTTCTTTTCAACGTCTTGTTCTTCTTTTCAAAACTAGGGTTTCCGACCCCCTTTCAAAATCACTATATCTTCTGCTTCTTTTTGAGTATTATGTGATTATGCCTGTTGTGTTTATGTTATAAGCTTGTTTGTTTTCTAGTTATTCCGAGCTCCATGCTTTAAGCTTTTACTAGGGTTCCAATCTTCTGTTAAAATTGTGATTTTCTTGCTTAATGTTCTCTGATTTTCACGCCTATCGTGTTTATATGTCCAATTGTTATTCAAATGATTCTGTGCATCTCTTTAAATCCCTGATTTGTATGAGTTTTCCTTAAAGGTTCTTACACTGATTGTTGAATTATTTTCTTACTTGTGAGATGCTCTCTATACTTGGTACTGATTCCCTCTAATTTTGGTCTTGTCCATGATTCTTTGACTGATTTTCAGAGTTAATTTATATGCTTACCATATTTATGCTTTTAAACATATTTTCTGGTACTCAGCATATATTTTCCTTATCTGAGTATTATGTATCTGGCCCTTATTACATATTACATGCCCACTACTCTTACTATGGTGTAATTAGTCGTCTGATTGATTATTTCCTTTATTTGATATAGCATGTACTCCCATTCGAATCATGAATCCCTGATTAATTTGAATTAGGTCCTGTGATTGATTCCAATCGGTATTGTTTCTATAATTAGGTACATGTTACCCTATTCTCTATTGGCTTTCAAAAACTATAAGTACTCCTCCTCTCTTCTCACTTGAGAGAGGAACAGAATTCATTCTGAACTCTCTCTTACACAAAAATATTCAGTGTTCTCTCTTGTTTTCTACACAACTTCTCTCACCTCTCTTGTGACTACTGGTTACTCAGCTGGTTTGAAACCCAGGCTGAACTTTGGGCTATTTTATTATTCTATTGCTCTCTCTACATTGCTGCTTGCTTGAGTCTACTATTGCTGCTCACTTCACTACTACTGCCGCTCACTTCTTTGCCTACTGCTGCTCTCTCTGCATATTGCTACTCACTCCCTTGCACACCATTGCTCACTATTTTGCATATTATAACTCACTACTGCCCTGCATTACCTTGCCTTCAACTGGTATGTCTCCTATTTGATTTACAGCTTCAAAGAAATATGTTTCTATTTGTATTGCACTTTCTTTTATTTCTTGTATGTTTCTACTTATGGTTTTTGTTCTTACTGCAATTAGCATGCCTCTATGTTGATTAATATGCATATCTTAATCTGGCATGCCCATTACTCCCCTTGTCTGTCTCATGCATGTTTCTCCTTATCCCCTAATCCCAGTACATTACCAGCATGTATTCAGGATCCTTTTAGCTACTAAGTAACCCTGAACCTCTTCCTAGTGTGTGAATCTGTTTGGTATCTATCAATCTAATGCTGTTGAGACCCTGACCCCTTTGTTTGAAACCCGCTTGATTGTTTAAGTTCTAAAGTGCTTCTCTTTGATGTTTGTGTATATGTAACTGTGTTCTCACTTGTGAGTTACTTGTCCCCATGTCCTCTGCCCCTGCTTGTGCTTGTCTTCCCTGAACCCTGTAACCTGATATTGTTTCTTCTGTTGCTTTTCTCTCAAAACTGTTTTCATGTGAATCCTCTTTAACTGTTTTGAAACTCAATTGCTTTTAAAGGAACTCTACCTCCCCTTCCATTGCTTTTATCTCAAAACTGGTTCTCTATGGACCCTCTTTCAACTGTTATTCAACTCAATCTCTTTAAAACTCTCTCACAATCTCACTACTCTTAGAATTTAGGTTCTACCCCCATAGTGTAAGCATTGCTTTGGGTACCTTGAGTACCCACTAAACTTTGATGCACAAGGCTGGTAATTCCACACTTGCACTTGTTCAATGTAACTTGTTTGGGTGCCTGGTATTGGCCAAGGGCCCCAATGGGCCCTAGGGAGCTTTGCCGCACCCAAACTTTGGTAAAGGCTGTGAAACTCGAAAGAAGTGAGTTTGGAGATTTGGGCCTGGTTGAAGGCTCCCTATAGAATAACTTCTTCTTTTTTTTCATTAACTGTAATTTTGATTATCTTGGTTTGTAATAACTTGTAATGAATAATTGGAGTTTATAGTGAAATTGGGAGGGTTATGCATGCTTAGTTTAAGGGTACGGGTAGAAAACATGCTTGTAGGGCTTTTCTTATTTGTGCAATAGATATCCTGTCTAGGACATGCATCTCATACGACTAGAAATCCTGTTTTAGGCTCTTTTACATTTCAGCTTGTTATTTTACTCATTTTTATAATCACAATCGATTAATAACCAGCAAGTTACTGTCATTGCTACTACATTTAGAGACCATGTTCTTAGGAGCCTTGTGTTCATTAGGTATCATGTCAATTAGGATTTTCGTTTGAGTTACAATTGTTTGAACGCCTCATTAGTTTCATTTAGTAACATAAGGTTGGTTAACAATTTCTTTTAAATACTGGAAAACAAATATATATGTGCACTTCCTTTTATATAATCAGGCATTGTCTTTAACGCCTAGGCAAGCCTTAGGCCGGATAAAATCAATTGATCGTTTTAGTCATGTTTAAGCTATTTCCACCTCTTTTAACTGTCCGGACTTGTTTCTGCCTCTCTGAAGTCCGCTTGGTTTTCCTACTAAACTCCCGTCCTATTTTTAATCACATCTATATGTTTTTCTACTAAGTTACCTTTCCAGTCCAGAACTGGACTACTATTTTCTAAAACTTATCAGAATACTATGTCTTTAATATCTTCTGTAATTTTCAAAAGTATGTTTCCATACTGATATACTTACTGCTATCTCTCTCTCTCTCTTTTACACTCCTGAAATCCTGAATGATTTTGCATCTGTTTTTTTTTTTCTTCTGTCCAAACTGTGCTATTTCCTTTATTAGAATACCACATCTTTGATATCTTTACTATATATTTTCCAAGTGTGTCTCAAAGTGTTTTCTTACTGATTCCTAAAACGTTATGTATTTACTGCCATTTTCTCAAGTTTCTAAAAAAATTCGTCCAACTTTCTGAAATTCTAGTTAAATTTTCGGCTTCTATTTAAACCTATTTTCGATATTCCAGCTTTTAAACTCTCATTTCTTTAGACCTTAAATGTGATTGAGACGTGCTAATTATGTGTCTATCTGTGGAGGGATATTTGAGCCTTTTACATGCCCTTTATATGATTCCTTACATGAAGTCCTCTCTGTTTTGTATGTCGCCTAGTATTTTTGACCTTTAAACCTAAGGGTTCAACCTAGTCCTCACCCTATAGGAATAGTGATCCTAAATACCCTCTAGGACTTATAGGACGGGACGGGAAATAATACGCAATAAGCACTCGTGACCAATCCACACGTTCAAATAACCTTTATGGGGCGGGAAGGGTAGAATATGGATATGATGACCGGTGCGCTAATATCTCGTGCAACCCCTCTTTTGAGGAGTGATTGTTGGGTATTGCATTGATGTGATCCATATTGTATTTAAACCTAGCACCTCCTTTCTTTTTATTTTGTAATATTTTCCTTAAGTGCTTTCATTTCTTTGCATCAACTCCTTTTCTAAAAACTGTCTATTCTTCCTTTTTTTTTCAAAGTTCCAAGCTTATTTGTAACTATTATGTGTAAACCTTACTTGCTTTCTACTCCTTTAAAGTCACAATTAAGCATGGCCGGGAACCACACTAGTGGATCTTGAGGGGTGCCTAA
>MU682693.1:51527-88543 GCA_026770625.1 Nicotiana glauca
CCGAACTCTGGTTTTCTTTCAAATCTTCTTCTTTTCTTTAAAGTGTCCTAATGCACTATAATCATTAGGTGGCGACTCTTCAAATTCTATAACCCGATTCCTCAAAAGGGAATAAGAGTTATTTTTGTCCATAATGTCGTAAACTCGATTTCTAAAGGGGGCGTCGACACTTAGAAGTGCGGGTGGGGGGAGTCTGTGCTCCTCCCCCGGCCTGGGATGTGGCTGCAACAAGGGGAATCAACCCTGCCTGAGCTAGAGTGGTGTACATGTTCATGAACTGTGCAAGAGTCTCCTGAAGAGCTGGAATAGTAGTAGTAGTAGGCGTATCAGGTGTCTGGATTTTGGCTGGAGCTGCTAGTGGCTCCTCTGTGGTAGCTCGCACGGGTGCTCTGGCTGCACCACGGGCACGTCCTCGGCCTCTACCCGGCCCCGACCTCTGACGACTCTAGTAGGGGCGCGGGCGTCTGGTCACCTCCGGTAGCACGTGTCCTCACCATCTGTGAGAGAATGAGAAACAGAGGTTTAGGATTGTGATCTCAAAAAACTCGCACGATAAGGAAATCAAATGAAGTGGAATTTTTCTAACAGTTACATAGCCTCTTGTAGATAAGTACAGACGTCTCTGTACTGATCCGCGAGACTCTAATAAATCGGCTTGTGATTCATGACTCCTATGAACCTAGAGCTCTGATACCAACTTGACACGACTACAGTTCGCCCTCCGTGAACTATCATGATTGCACCTAGTCTCTACTACTAGGTAAGCCTAACAGTTTGTGGAAAAAGGAAAGAAAAACTAGTAAAAACTGTGGAATGAAACATTTGCCTCTGCTCTTGCATTGTTGTTAGTACCATTTGTAGCCTTTTTATCGAAATTCTGAGTTCCCACCTGAGCAGTATCCTGGGCCTTTATCAGTTCTTTGTGTTTTCCTCCCCTCAAGTTCACATGTCCTAGAGGTCTTTCATTTTTCCATGGTTCATTTCTCAATTCAGGGTGTAGTTTTCGACATTTCTCATCGCGATATATCTTGAACCTTACAATGAAAATAGAATGCAAGTGTAGTTTCATACACCATTCTTTGATATATAATCTCCTTGTTACCTTCTTCACACCTTGTTTCTACTTATATTTCATTCGAAAGATGTTTGGTAAGGTCTATATCAACCCTTACTTTATCGGTAGTTGGTCTAGTTTTGGGTGTGGTGGCTTTATACATAACCAGATGACTATCAATCGGCTCAACAATACATAGGGCAACCCATTCATAATAATGCTAGGGAAGGTCTGGCAAATTAATCCATACAAGACAAGTGTTTTTTAAGCATTAGGTTTGAATTTGGTGGTCCATTTGAGTATTTTCATTACATTCATCACCAAGATTATGAAAGGACTAGCATAAGCATTTAAATTGTCACGACCCAAACTGATGGGCCGCGAGGACACCCGGTACCTTATTCAACCGAGTACCAACGTAATGTATCTTTCATATTATTCTATCATAGGTAAATGGAGCGGAATAAAGTATGAGGGAGTAAAAACTTATACATATGAAGTGTGGGTCTATAAGACCAAAATAGTCACTCGTGTACTGAACATGGGCCGACAAGGCCATACAATCTTTTATGTACATGACATATGTCTACAAGCCTCTAAGAATACATAATTTTTATAAAGGTCTGGACAGAGTCCCGCCATATCAAACAATACACGTCTAAATCATACTAACCAATGAAGCAGCTCCAAAATAAATGGAGCGCACCAACATCTTCCGCTGAGCTGATAACCTACTTGGAGGTCTCTCGACTTGTCTATCGGGACCTGCAGGCATGAAACAAAGCGTCCCCATGCAAAAAGGGTCGTCAGTACGAATAAGGTACCGAGTATGTAAGGCACGTAAATAAGTACATAACAAGCATAGAAGAAGTATAGAGTAAATAACTCAACATATAAGTCTGGATAACTCTGTAAATTATGATATACTTGTAGAGTCATCCATATGCGTATGAATGTCATGCCGTGCATATAGGTACATATTTCATAACATCATCAGGCCTCTGAAGGCATCCCATCATATCATTTTGGCCACTGTAGGCAAAATCATCAATGTATACCAGTTGATCGGGTGGTGGTGCGTATATAACGCCATAACCTTTCCCATATCACATATACATATATATATACATATACATATATGCATATATAACGTCATCTGTTCATGGGTCAATGTGCATATGTAAATGCATGAAATGCATATGAAAATATGTTAATAAAATCTCTCGGTACGTCATAAGACCATTATGCATCTAACTAATATCATGAAATAAATTTTACCAACTTGCGTATTTTTGAGACCTATGAACATATGATAGAATAATATGACACATAGGGAATCAAGAACATCGACATCTCTAATATTTCTATGAATAGAGTCATTTATGAAATTTGTGCATTTTCTCGTTTCGTTCGTGTTGTATAGATCATGCCAAAAAGAAAGAAGGAATAGCCTTAACATACCTGAAGGAGTGAAAAATCTGTATGATGCTCTTGAAAAAGACTGCACCGTACTCCTTTAGAACCGCAAAATTTTACGTAGCTAAAAATTCAAATTGGATTTCTTTTAGTTGCAAGAATACACGTTTTGTTGAAGGCTTGCTAACGTTCTGGTTGTAGGATGGTTTAACGTTGGATTTTTGTACAGCTTCTTAAATATTCAGTTGATGGCTAACATATTTGGATTGTAAGAATGATAATGTTCTGATTGTTTACAAGGTATAAAGAAAGTGAGGTATATTTGCATTCAAGACAATGGGAAATGAAGTCTTTGTTGAATGCTCTTGTGAAATGGCTAACGTTAGTTTTGCCACCTAAAATTGTGGGAATGAATATGTAATGTTCTTACATTAGCTTTCCTCCTTAGATCATATGACTTCTTAGTCATATGTATTAGTGGTGGCTTACTACCACATGGGATGGGGTGGTGAAAGTTAATCTTTATCCTTATTAAGTAATTAGGTAATGTCTCGTTACCCGGTAATTAACCAATTACCCGTATAATTAAAAATTGTCTTAAATTACTTAAAATTTTACTTATTTTTAACATACTTTATACATCATACTACCATGGTAATATGGTACCTTGCATGGTACTTACTCCATAATTATCGGTATTATTGCTCGACCCGTATTTTATCCCAAATTGCCAAACTTCGACGAAAATTCATTTTATTTGACTTGTTTCCCCTCTCACCATCACGAACTTACTCATCACTTGTTTAAAATAGAATAACCCTTATAATCTCCAAATACTTTTTTTTTTGGACTGATGTCAATTACCTTATGATAAATTCAACGTACAATACTACAAAGTAAAACATCGTCGTAATTTAGTACCGTGAGACGTAACATCATAATAATATTGCGGGACATAACATAGATGATCCTCAATTATTATCGAAATAAAAAAAACATGATGCATGTTACAGACTCCGATTTTTATACAACCTTTTCTTGGTATAATTTTTTCAAATTCACTCTCGATAATATCAATCGAAAGTCTTATACGAAGGAATGATAGTCCACTTGCATGTTTGTGCCAGCATATCGTTTTCCTCTTTTGAGAAAAACGCTGCCGATTTGTTATTTACCATTTCAAAGTATTTGGGCATAAGATGAACTCCATTTATTGAGGCTGGACGATTCCCAATCGCATTAGCATATGAGTTTTGCAAGGGACCGCCCTCTACATCATTTGGGGTTAGACTTATGTATTCTCTTCCACAGGTTCCTCGGTCTGCATTTGTACCAATATTATCGGTGTTTGATAAGCCATCACATAACTCTAGTTGAGAAAGAGCATTTTGGAGGACAACGATACGACCCGACCGGTCGTTTTGTGTATCTATGCCCCGTTTTTTCTTTTGATACTTAACACATGTGTATTTGTGGTTTGATGACTTTCGGGATTGATTAGTTTTGTTCCAGAAAGGTTTTGGGTTGATTTGGACCCTTTGGTTCTTGGCTTAGAAGCCTAAGTTAGAAATCTTGATCAAAGTTTGAATTTTGTGAAAACAAACCCGGAACAGTATTAGAATGGCTCCGATAGGTTCATATCGTGATTCTATACTTGGGCGTATGCCCGAAATCAAATTCATGGGCCTGTTAGTTGATTTGTATTGTTTTGCCGAAAGTTGGCAATTTGAGTTTTTAGAATAATTTCAAAGTTTGACGTAGGTTGACTTTTGGCTACTGGGTTTGAAAGTTAGTTTTGGTCTTGGAATAAGTGCATTATGCTAGTTAGAACTTGTCTACCAGAATTGGTATCATTTGGAGTTTATTTGATAGGATTCAGACGCTTGGTTTCCATTCTAGAGATTCTTGAACTTTTCTTTGAAATTCATGCATTTTGATGTTCGATCCATAGCTCTAGATGTTATTTTTGTATTTTTATCGCACGAGCAAGTTCGTATGATGTTCTTAGACTTGTGTGAATATTTGTCTTGGAGTCCTGAGGGTTCAAATGAGTTTAGGACATGCTTCAGAATGGTTTTAAACTGAAACATGACTATTGGTGTGTTGTTGCCTCAAGTGTCGCTATTGCAAATACTAGCAACGAAATTTTGATCTTAGTAGGGGGGATATCAGGTGTCACAATTGCGATACCTGGATCGCAATTGCGAAGAAGGTCTAAAATAGGGTTGATCAGGCGGGCATGGGGTTAATTTTATTGATTTTTTGGAAAATGTGTAAAGATTCTACCGTAATTAAATTCCCTTGCCATTTTTTATGATAATAAATTATTTTTGGTTAGATTTGAGCCATGCGGAGAAAAATTTTTGGAAAAAAGCTATATTCAAGGGTTGATTTGGCCTAGTTGAACTAAGTATCTTGTCTAATTTTGTGAGGGAAACTACCCCTTAAGATTTGGGTTGTTTGTGCTAATTGTACTATGTGAAAAACGTGTACACAAGGTAACGAGTGTGTACACATGCTACATGTGGTATTCTGACCGGTATAAACTTTCAAACTTTTTTCATGCATTTAATTTAATTTAATTTGTTATAACCTTACATCTTTCATTGTTAAATTTCCTCTCAGATGCTCTAGTTGACGTTGTTAGTATTTGTTCTATCATTTGTTGTCGTATTTACTCTCATATACTTTAGTTGAAGTTACTACCTCTCTTGTTGTCTTATTACATATTTATAAATAATTTACTCTTATTTGAAGTTGTTAGCTCGTGAATATCTTTTTGTTGAGTTATTGACGTTGAAGTTGCGAAAGTAATTATCATATTGAGGTTGAAGTTATTAATTGTTGAGTATTCCTCATTCATTTTGATGTTATTGAGATTCTTGTACACATTGTAATTGAGTCATGGGCTCTACGTTGTGGTAACATTGGTATTGTTGAGTTTGGCAAGTGTTGTGGCATACGGGTACATGTGGTGAGATTTGATTATGCCGTTGTGATATTGATACGCATGTGGTGGTATAAAGATAGGGGTGGATACACATGCGGTGAGATAATGTGTTTATACGCGTATTGCTAGTAAGGGAATTACTTGTAGCCACACGGTGAGATAAGGGGGCTAAAACATGTGTAGCTATTTCAGGAAAATATTTTCAAAAATTAATGCAAGGATCACGCGGTGATATAATGAAAGATTGTGATTGAAATTGTGAAATATGAATATGAGGTGTAGTACCTCGGTTGTGATTCTTGTTGTACATTCTAAAAAAGGCTTGTTGGTTGAACAGTTCTTGTTGTTTCCTTCATTGTCTTACTTGTAATTGTTCGTGTCTGACTACTTGTTCTTTCATCATGTGTTCACTACTTGTTTCCTTTGCCGCTTAAATTTCCGTTGTTAGCTTACATTATTGAATTGCTTATATGTTATTAACTTGCTCGCTTCCCATTATTTGTCTATGCTATATTTTGTTCAGTTTTCTTATCCTAGTAGGTGTCTTGACATGGCCTCGTCACTACTCTACCAAGGTTAGGCTTGATACTTATTGGGTGTTGCTGTGGTGTACTCATATTACATCTTCCCTTATCGGACGCTAGTGATCATTCAGTTATTTTTCGAAGACTTCAAAGTATACCTGCTTGACGTTCGCAGGCCTCGGAGTCACCTTATGCCATTATCTTCTTATCATTTATCTTCTATGGAGACAATGAGATATATATATATATTGAGATTTTATTACTTTCTGTAGATCTTATGACTCAGTTTCACCGGGTTTTGGGAGTATTGTAGTTGTGGTTCAGTATTGAGATTATTGTGAGACTTATCAGTTTATATCATGTTTTTCAATCTTTATTTATGTCATATTCTCTTGTTTAATAGGCTTACTTAATCTTAGAGACTAGGTGCCATCACGGCATCCTAAAGTAAAAAATTGGCATCGTGAGAAGTTGGTACCAAAGCTCTAGGTTCATAGGTGTTACGAATCATAAGCAAGTTTAGTAGAGTCTTGCGGATTGGTACGGAGACGTCTGTTCTTTTCTTTGAGCAGCTACGAAAATGTTAGGAAATTCCACTCCTTTGATTCCTTATTGTGCGAATTAGTTGAGTTCGAAATATGAATCTTTGTCTTCTATTCTCTCACAGATGGTGACGAAACACACTGCTGAATCAGATGATCAAACACATGCGCCCCTTCTAGAGCCGCGCGGGATCGAGGCCGGGGCAGAGATCGAGGAGTGGCATGCGTTGCAGCTAGAGAACCTGCCTAAGCAGCAACCTTAGAGCCATCAGTAGCTCTGGTTGGGGGACAAGGACCCAAGATGTCTGTTACTGCCCCTGGCCTTTTGGAGACTAGCACATTTCTTGAGCATGTTCGTCACTCTAGCTCAGGAGGGATTGATTCCCCTTACACCAGCCATATATCAGGCTGGGGAGGAGCTTAGACTCCCTCGACCCATACTTTAGAGCAGCATGTCCACGTTGATCAGGTCTCGGGTGTCATGCCAGCACATCAAGTTATTTCGATTCAGCCAAAGGTCAGGCCAGCAACATCTGAGTTGGAGTAATGGAGACATAAGAGGTTCAAGAAGTATAATCCTCCTAATTTTGGTGGAACAACTACCGAGGATCCACAGGGCTTTCTAGAGAAGTGCAACCGTATTCTCCGCACCATGGGTATTGTGGAGGTGAGCGGAGTTGCTTTTACTACATTTCAGTTGTCAGGTGCAGGGTATCTTTATGGTAGGATTATAAGGAGGGTAGGCCGACTGATGCAGCCCCACTCACTTGGGCTTAGTTTTCAGAGATGGTTTTGAGAGAGTTTGTTCCCTATACCCTTCGGGATGCAAGGCACATAGATTTTGACTAGCTGCCTCAAGGGACTATGACAGTGTCAGAGTATGCTATCAGAGAGAGTCTCTGCAAATTCATCGATGCGCTCAACTTTGGTATTAGATTCAGTATAGCTCGGGATTTGGAAAAGTATTCTCTGTATTAGTAGGTGGTAGAGATTGCTCAGAGGTTGGAGGGTATGTAGGGTCGTGAGAGAGGACGTGGAGGCCAAGACCTCAAGATTCGGGATGATATAGTGGTGATCGCACTCCAGTTGCAGTCCCTCATGGTAAGGCTATGGGAGTCACCCGGTTCATTCATCACTTCCAGCTACTATCAGTGCTCTTGCTATTTTGAGGTCTCAGGTTGCCCATTTTGCTCAACGACCATACAGTGGACCTCCTACACGGGGTGCATTCAGTGGTCAGTCTAGCCGACTAGATGAGGGTCAATTTCAGTAGCTACAACCACCAAGAGCTTGCTTTAAGTTTGGTGGTACCAAACATATGGTGAGGGACTACCCCAGACTTAGGAGGGGTGCACCTCCTCAGACTACATAGGCTCTACGGATTCCAGAGGGTCCACAAGGTTCGTAGGTCATTCATGCACCTGTTGAATAGTGTATTTTAGCCATATCTTGACTCATTCATCATTGTTTTTATTAACTACTTCTTGGTATATTCTCGTATTCGGGAGGATCATGAGTAGAATTTGAGGATTATTCTTTAGACCTTGAGGGAGAAGAAGTTATATGCAAAATTCTCCATGTGTGAATTCTGGTTTGATTTGGTGACATTTTTGGGTCATATGGTGTCTAGTGAGGGGATCAAGGTAGATCCAAAGAAGATTAAGGTAGTTCAAAGTTGGCCCAGACCGTCTTCACTAAATGATATTCGGAGTTTCCTTGGTTTGGCCAGATATTATCACCTTTTCGTAGATGATTTCTCATCCATTGTTGCAACTTTGACTCGATTAACCCATAAGGGTGCTCCTTTTATATGATCTGAGGAGTGTGAGGTGACCTTTCAAAATCTTAAGGTTGCTTTGACTACAGTCCCAGTATTGGTGTTTCCTACGGGTTCGGGGTCTTACATCGTATATTATGACACATCTTGTATTGGGATTGGCGCAGTGTTGATGCAAAATGGTAGGGTGATTGCCTATGCATCTCAGCAGCTGAAGGTTCATGAGAAGATTATCTGGTGCACGACTTGGAATTGGAAGCTATTTTTCATGCATTGAAGATTTGGAGGCACTACTTGTACGATGTTCCATGTGACGTCTATATCGACCATTGAAGTCTCCAGCATCTATTCAAGTAGAAGGAATTTAATTTGCAACAGCGGAGATGGTTAGAGTTGTCGAAAGAATATGATATCACCATTTTGTGTCATCTCGAAAAGGCCAATGTGGTGGTCAATGCCTTAAGTATAAGGCCGAGAGTATGGGCATTTTGGCATATCTACCGCCAGTTGAGAGGCCACTAGCCATGGATGTTCAGGCTTTGGCCAATCAGTTTGTAAGATTAGATATTTCGGAGCCTAGTGAGGTTCTTGCTTGTGTGTTTTCTCGGTCTTCTAATCAGAGAGCGTCAGCATGACGACCCTCATTTTCTTGTCTTTAAGGACATGGTGCAGCAAAAGCGATGCCAATGATATTTCTATTGAAGAAGACGAGGTATTACGGATGTAGTGTCAGATATGTGTGCCCAATGTAGATGTGTTGCATGAGTTGATTCTTGAGGAGGCCCATAGGTTGCGATATTCCATTCATCCTAGTGCCGCTAAGATGTATCAGTATTTGAGGTAGCATTATTGGTGGAGAAGATTGAAGAAAGATAGAGTGGAGTATGTGGCTCGAGTTTGAAATATCAGCAGGTGAAGTACGAACATCATAGGCCAGCGCGGTTTGCTTTGGAGACTTGAGATTCCCGAGTGGAAATGGGAGCGTATTACCATAAATTTTGTTGTTAGGCTCCTATAAACTTTGAAGAAATTTGACACAGTATGGGTGATTGTGGATAGGCTGACCAAGTTGGCACATTTCATCCCGGTGGTGACTACCTATTATTCATATCTAGGCATCTATGAGATTGTTCGTCTCCATGGCGTGTCGATGTCCATTATCTCCTATCGAGGCACGCAATTTATATTGCATTTTTGGAGAGCTGTGCAGCGTGAGTTGGGCACATAGGTTGAGTTATGTAAATCATTTCAGCCTCATATGGACGGACAGTCCGAGATCACCATTTAGATCTTGGAGGATATGCTACGCACCTGTGTTATAGATTTTGGGGGTTCATGGGATCAGTTCCTACCGCTTGCAGAGTTCGCCTACAACAACTGTTACCAATCGAGTATTCAGACGACACCTTATGAGGCCCTATATGGGAGATGGTGTCTTTCTCCAGTTGGTTGGTTTGAGTCGGGTGAGGCTAGGTTGTTGGGCACTGATTTGGTTTTGGATGACTTGGAGAAAGTCAAGTTAATGCAGGATCGGCTTCGTACAACACAGTCTAGACATAAGAATTACGTTGATAGAAGGGCTCATGATATAGCATTCATGGTGGAAGAGAGGGTTTTACTGTGGGTTTCACCCAAGAAGGGTGTGATGTGGTTCGGGAAGAAGGGAAAGTTAAGCCCTAGATATATCGATCCTTCTGAGATCCTTGAAAGAGTCGGTGAGGTGGCCTAAAAGCTTGCATTGCCACCCAGCTTATCAGGATTTCACCCTTCATGTTTCTATGATCCATAAGTATTATGGTGACCCGTACTATGTATTAGATTTCAACTCAGTACAATTGGACAAGGATTTGACTTATATTGAGGAGTTGGTTGCCATCTTGGACAGCCATGTCCGAAAGTTGAGGTCAAAGAACATTGCTTTAGTGAAGGTTCAACGGATGGTTCATCTGGTTGAGGAGGAGACCTGGGAGACCGAGCACGACATGCGGAGTCTTTATCCTCGCCTTTTTATCACTTCAAATATGTCTCTATGCACGTTCGAGGATGAACTTTTTTAAGCGGGGAAGAATGTAGCGACCTGACCGTTCATTTTGTGTATTTGTGCCCCATTTTTCCTTTTAATGCTTCACACATATGTATTTGTGGTTTGATGACTTACCGGGTTGGTTAGTTTTGTTCCGGGGAGGTTTTGGGTAGATTTGGACCCTTCGATTCTTGGCTTAGAAGCCTAAGTTAGAAATATTGACCAAGTTTGACATTTGTGAAAATGACCCAGGAACGGCATTTCGATGGATTTGATATCTTTGTATAATGATTTTGGACTTGGGCGTATGCTCGGAATCGAATTCAAAGTGTCGTAGGTTGATTTGTGTTATTTTGCCGAAAATTGGCAATTTGATCTTTAGAAGAATTTTCAAGTTTGACTGTATGTTGACTTTTGGATATCGAGTTTGGAATTTGGTTTTGGGACTTGGAATAGGTCCATTATGCTATTTAAACTTGTCTGTAAAATTTGGTGTCATTTGGAGTTTATTTGATAGGATTTGGACGCTTGGTTGCAATTGTAGAGGTTCATGAACATTTCTTTGAAATTAATACGTTTTGATATCCGATCCACAGTTATAGATGTTATTTTTGTGCTTTTATCATGCAAGCGAGTTTGTATGAGGTTTTTAGACTTGTGTGGATGTTTGGTTTGGATCCTCGAGGGCTCGGATGAGTTTCAAGCGTGCTTTAGAGTGGTTTTGAACTGAAACAGGACTACTAGTGTGTTTATGCCTCAGGTGTCCCAATTTTGAACACCAACATCGCAATTCAAATCATAGCAGGAGTTCTCGGGTGTCGCAATTGTGATACCTGAATCGCAAAATCGAAGAAGGTCTGAAATAGGGTAGGCTCGCATTTGCGACAAAACTGTTGCATTTGGGAAGGGAACAGGCTTCGCAATTGTGAAGCCATATCGCATTTGCGGCTTCCCACTTAGTTTGTGAGTAGCCGCAATTGCAAGAAATCCTTTGCAATTGCGAGGGTTCGCAATTGCGAACCCTGTGTCCCAATTGAGACATCTGCAACTAAACAAAAGTTTAGAAAGTCGAGATTTCATATCATTTTCTCATATTTTAGAATCCTAGACATGGTAGGAGGTGATTTGGAGATGGGATTTTCATCTACAAATATTGGGTAAGTGATTATAATTAATTTCCAACTATATTTCATGATTTTATCTAAGATTTAACATCAAATTTATAAGATAAAAGAGAAAAATTGGGGATTTTTGTTAAAGTTTTAAAACATGAAGATTTCAATTTTGAGAGTCGAATTGGACTCAAATTTGAGAACAAAACACATACATGTACTCGTGGGGTTATGGATACTCAAATCTACCCTTGGACTCGGATTTTGACCGGTGAGCCCGAGGTTGACTTTTGTTGACCTTTTGAAAATGTATAAAGATTATAGCTCTATCTATCGTAATTGGTTTCCCTTGCATTATTTGATGATAAAAAGTCATTTTTATTAGTATTGAGTCATGTGGAGGCGAATTTCAGGGGAAAGGCTATATTCGAGGGTTGATTTGGCCTAATTGAGGTAAGTATCTTGCCTAACTTTTTTTGGGGGGAGGGGGGTGGGGATTACCCCTTAAGATTTGGATTGGTTGTGCTAATTGTACTATGTGAAATACGTGTACACAAGGTGACGAGTGTGTGCACGAGCTATATAAGGTATTTTGACCGGTTTAAATTTGTAGACTTCTTTCATGCATTTAATTGCATTTGTCATAACATGTTACATCTTTCATTGTTAAATTTCATCTCGCATGCTCTAATTGATGTTGTTAGTATTTGTTCTATCCTTTGTTGTTGTATTTTCTCTCATATGCTTTAGTTGAAGTTATTAGCTTTCTTGTTGTCTTGTTACTCCTTTATTGTTAAGTTACTCTTATTTGAAGTTGTTAGTTCGTGGAATATCTTGTTGGGTTATTGATGTTGAAGTTTGGAAGCCATTATCACATTGAGGTCGAAGTTATTAATTTTTGAGTATTCCTCATTCATTTTGACGTTGTTGAGATTTTTGTACACATTATGATTGAGCCATGGGCTCTTCATTGTGGTACCAATTTATTTTCGCAAGTGTTGTGGCAACTTGTCATGACCCTCGGTTTGTCCTCTGTGAACCATCATGATAGCACATAGTCTGTGCGATTATGTAAGCCTAACAAGTGTGGAAAATAAATAATTTGCGGAAGAAATAATTAAAAACTGAAATAACAAAATGAAACAGTATTTAAGATGCCGCTTGGCATATACAATACCAACTCTCAAAACTAACAATATTTCCCAAAACCCGAAATCTCATGAAATCACAATCTTTTGAATGTCTACAAGTATCCAACTCCATAATGTCTAACATAGAAAAATACAGAAGAGCTAATACTTAAAGAGAGAATAGAAAGGGACTCTTCGGTATGCGGACGCGGAAGATATACTTAGGAGTCTCTACAAGCGCCTCACCTCAAGCGTGATAAGACTGAGTGGAAGTACCTGGATCTGCACATGAAAAATATGCGTAGAAAGGGCATGAGTACACCACAGTGGTACTCAATAAGTGCCAAGCCTAACCTCGGTCGAGTAGTGACGAGGAAGGTCGTGGCCTTACTGAGGTTAAATGAAATAAAAGGTATAACAGTATAGGAGAACACAGTATAATCAGGTGCAACAGTAAGCAGTAACACAGGATAGAAAGAACAAAAACAGCTATAACAGAAACAAAGAAATCACAGAAAGGCAATACAGCTTAACACAGAGATAACAATCGGGGATCTCCCAGGATACCGTCTTGTAGTCCCAAATATAAACATCCAGTGGATCTACTGGGATACCTTCCCATAGTCCAAGTATATATATCTAATGGATCTCCCATATTACCGTTTTGTAGTCCAAGTCATAGTGCGCGGGGATCTATCGGAATCCCAATCCGTAGTCCCAATGTAAATACCCAGTACTGGGGGAATCTACTGGGTGCAGTCCTGTAGTTCCAATGTAAAATTGCAGGGGGATATCCCGGTATATAAATTTGTAATCCCAAAGTAAACATACAGGGGGATCTCCCGGGATACTGTCCCGTAGTCCCAAAGTAAACACACAGCAGCCACACGAAGAATACTCAATTCAATTCAAATTTCATACCAAGGTAAAACAGGTAATTCTAACCTAGCATGTTTCACATAATCCAAATAAGGCAGTTTGAGCAAATAAAGCAATTAAGTCACTTAGACATGCTTCCCTAAGCTAACAACATGTTTAAATTGCAAGTAGTAATAACAGGAGAAGAAGCACAATTTTAGTGAAATCGGATTTTCAATAATTAGCACAAGTACGCACTCGTCACCTCACGTACAAGGAATTTCAAATATCAACAATACCAAATCCTAATGGGAAGTCCCCCACATAAGGTTAGGTAAGCTACTTATCTCGAATCGGCTCAAAATTAATCTGAAACTATGCTCTTGCCACGAGTATTCGACTCCAAATGGCCCAAATCTATTCAATTAAATTGCATAATGTAAATAACACTTCAAGTAACTAATTCAACTAATTAATTCTAAGCTAATACGCGAAATTAGGTAACATGACTAAAATGCCCTTCGGACCTCGTCTCGAAATCGGGTAAAATTTACATTTTCAGAATCCTCATACTCTCAAGATTTCATGCATACCAAAATTATCCAAATCCAATGTCAAATTCCCAATCAAAACTCGAAATCTAGGTCTAAGCATTTTCTTCAAATTTTTCCCCAATTTTCATCTTCAATCCAAAATTAAATGACAAACTAAGATTAGATTATAGAAATACAACTAGAAAGGGATTAGGAATAGTTACCCACTGATATCCTCTTCAAAATCCTCCCAAAATTTCCCTCTCTCGAGCTCTAAATCAATTTCTAACTTTTTGAAACTAAACCCTCAAAATTCTAATTTTTTTGTGCAGCAAAGTCGCATCTGCGGCCCAATTTCCGCATCTGTGACACCTCTTCTGCGGTCTAGGGAACCGCTTCTGTGGTTTCCACTTAAATCTCCTCCACCGCACCTGCGATCCAGAATCCGCATCTGCAGTTCCGCAGGTGCGGTACACCTTTTGCTTCTGCGATTTCAGGTCTTCTCCCTCTTGTCCGCTTCTGCGGCTTGGTTCCGCATCTGCAGGAGTCACACCTGCGGCCTCTCAACCGCAGATGTGGTTACGAAAGCAGCCATAACTTCAGCTGCCACTCAAATTTCCAAATCTTCCCATCAATGTCGCGCCCCCTTTTTCCCCTCCTCGCGTCGGGAGAATCGGGTTAATGACATTTTGGGTATAAGATAACTCATTTTGGGAATTGTGTTTTGCATTTTCTAAAGAGTCGCAACCTAATGATTTATGGTGCATTAGGATACCTTCAAGGTTTATTTCTAAGTTTTGCTTGAAAATCAGAGATAGGGTAAGGGCTTGAAATTATCCTAAGGGGAAGGTGTTAGGCACCCCTCAAGATCCACTAGTGTGGTTCCCGGCCAGATAGTTCTTTGTAAATTTGGTGCAGTTAACATATAAATATATAAGGCTCAAATAAGAGGGGATTTTAATACACAATTGTTTGAAAGAGCAATTAAAAGGCTGATTTTGAAAAGAAGGAGTTGTAGTGCTTTAAAAAGAAAAGGAAAGAAAAAAGAAGAAGGGGGTCCTAGGTTTATTTAAACACATCAATGCCATACCCGGTAATCAGTCCTTAGAAGAGGGGCTACACGTGGTATTAGCACACCGGCCATCATATCCATATCTACCCTTACCATTCCGTTTAAGGTACTAAACCGTAGATTGGTCTCGATCACTATCGCATGCTATTACCCACCCCATTCCTATCAGTCCTGGAGGCACTTAGGACTACTATTCCTAAAAGGGAGGTATATTAGGCTGACTTGGAGTTTTAAAGGTGAAAAATATAAGGCAACACATAAAAACATTTAGGAATGCATGTTAAAGGGGAAGCACATAAGCATTGAAGGCTCATATATACCTCCTCAATTAAAGCAATCAAATAGCATGACTCAAACAATAAGCAAGGTCTAATCCTAAAATAATACTTAAGGGAAGGAGATTACTGTTGTTGAAGCAGGCCTAGTCTATTACATGACTCGGTTAGGAAACACGAATCAGGCATGCCTGCTGGATGTAGCAAATAACAATTAACAGAGGCGACTTCAGTTTTTATTATTATTACTATTATTACCTAAGGCTTGCCTAAGTGTTTGGGTGAAATCTTAGGAACATGGTATCTATTATTGGTTCTGAACGTGGCAAAGAAGTAACCATTTAAAACAGATGGTTGGTGATCATATAGGCATGCTTGCTAAGCTATTTTAATAAGAAGAGATTAAATTGCCTAAAACTGGTTCAGGGTAGAAGAATTTTAAAATAGGCTAGTTTTAGATCCTGTAGACGAGAGTATCCGTTGTTGCTCATTTTTATTCCTATGAACATGATATCTACGATTACTGATTTTAAACCCTTATAGACATAGTATCTAAATGAATAAGGTCAAACCCTATAGGCATAATGTCTAGTAAAGAATGGAAACCGGCAGGGTTTTTTTTTTACTTGGGAACTCCTATAGGTAGGATTTCTATACATTATAAAAATTTTAACATTATAAACAGGATGCCAAATTATAACCAGTTGGGCCCTAAAATATATGATATCTAAATGATAACAAACATGTAGAATTTTGCTAATTCCTATCGGCAGGTTATCTAGGTGTGAGGTTGAACAAGCAGGATTTAAAGTAAGTCCTATAAACATGGTTTCTAAATGCAATTTGAATGTACAGAATTAAAAGCAGTCATGTAGGCATGTTTTCTAAATGTAATTTGAATATGCATAATTAAAAGCGGTTTTATAGGCATGTTTTCTACCCTTGAGCATGCATAATTACCCAACCCTTTTTTTACTAGCCAGCCCCCAAGTATTTATTACAAACCAGAAATATTGAACTACATCAAAAAATACATAAAAATACGACCATAGGAAGCATGATTCTTGGTTCCTCCCTGAGCTATGGAATAAACTGCATTAAGATGCCATTGTTTCAAAGCCTTTCTCAGAGTTGAGTGTGTCAAAGTTCCCTAAGGGTCTCAAAAGGACCCCGAGCAATGTTCACACCCAAGTTGTATAACCAGACAGAGATGAGTGCAGTGTGGAAGGGCCAACCCTTATGTGTCCAAGTTCAGAGGGAGCTCATGGGTCCCAAAGTAAGGCTCACACAAGAGGGCCAGAACCTAAATCTAAGAGTAGAGTGGAAGTACATGACCAGAAAGTTGTTTAAAACTGGATTAAGAGTAGTAGGGGATAAGGATGGTTTGAAAAAAAAAATAATAGCTAAAATGATGCAGTATCAGCAAGTGCACAAAGGGGCAAGGGTGTGGGAATACATTGCAGATGGCATATGACCCTGAAAGGGATAAGGTCTGGACATGCACAACAATAAGTGAAGTTGGCATGCCCATAAACCAGCCAAAACACACAGCATATAGGGGTTATGATCCCAGGGAATCAGGTTTGGGTCATGCACAGCAATGTCCAATGCTGTCATGCCCCAACCCAACCGAAGATGCCAAACACATAGGGGGTGTGGGGTTTGGGATTCATAAGTGACTGATAGAGTTCATACATAAGGGAAACATAAGTTCAGAAAATAAAAGGGGGCGGGGGCAGATTATAACATGCTTAGGAATGAAACTCAATTAAACACAAGCAGGGAACAGGCAAGAGTGCAGGAAATAGTAAATAAAACATGTTTTTGTTGATGCTGAAGATTAATCAGAACATACCAGTAGAGAAGAGAAATGCAAAAAGAAAGAAAGCAAATTTCCCATAGCCTAGCCTTGGCTTTCAGCCGACTAGGTAAGACAGCAACACAAGTAATAACAGAGCCAAGAGAGAGAGAGTTTTTAGAGTGAAATGTGTGTTCTGAACTCCAGTAGTTGTGTTTTGAAAGAGGAGAAGTACAGGGTATTTATAGCTTTTTTTAAAAACGAGTAAAAGAGAAGTAATAAACTACAAACATGGAAACAATCACAATTCAGAATCAATTATACAAGTGATTGCCTTTAATTAAGGGATCACTTGCTTAACGGGCAGTGACAGGTTCAAAATAAGGGAAGAAATCAATTTGTAAGCAAGCTGATAGTTACCACAAAAAAATAGTAAAACAATTGAGTAAGTAATCAAGTCTAAGTAAAGAAACACATTTATTTTGGGAAAGGATTCAGTAAGGCAAAACAAGGAAAGGAATCAATTAACCTTAGCAGGCGAGTGAGATCAGATTTTCACAAAAGAAAAGTTTGAAATCAGTCAAAAGATTGAAGACCAATCAAAGAAGGGATCTCAGCATATAAATAGAGTACACAAACACTATACATGCGAGGCCAAACCTATCGGCAAAAGAAATAGCGCACAATAGTAACACAAACTTCAATAAATAGCAACATTTGAAACATGATAGTCCAGTAGGTCAAGTAGCATTGAATCTGTAGTGAAGAAAACATAGAATATCAAAAGCATGCAAAGGTCTCACAGCAGCAAGGAAACCCCTTTGGAAAAATTAGGGTTTCAATCGTAGTCAAACTTTGAAGATAATAGAAACCTAGAATCAGAGAAATCACACAAAGGAAAAGAGTTTCTGAAACAAGAGACTTCAAATCGAGTCGAGTATTTAAACGAACCATTTCAGACCCAAAGACATAGGGTTTTTTCCAAAATAGTAGTGTTTAAAAGATGATAAACAAACAAATCAAACAAAACTTAACTACACATGCATTCATCTAACAAACAGCCAAAAGAAATTAGGGATGTTATCATGCAAACTCAGATAGAAGAACAATACGAGCAAACATAGCAAGACATGTCGAAAAATCAGAGAAGAGATTTGAAAAAACTTAACAAGAAAACCCTAATCGGAGAAGATACAGGGTTTTGAAAGCAAAGTTTTAAAGAAACTTCGAGAAAAAGCTTAGAAGTTCAAAGCAAGCATAGGTTTGAAGCAGGTCTGAAAGAAATCGAAAGAACCTTAGAGATTAGGGTTTCAGAAGAACCCAAAAGCAGCGAGAAAAGCCTTGAAAGCTATCGATCTAACTAGAAGAGTCAAAGACCTGACTCGAATGGCCATAGCTGGCCGGAGAAAAGCCAAAGATGACCGGAGAAGGGCCATTGTCACGACCCGGTTCGCCCTCCGGGAACTATTGTGACGGCACCTAGTTTCTACGAGTAGGTAAGCCTAACGATGCAGAAAATAAACCATAATTGCGGAAAAAAGTGATTAAAACTGAACTAATAACATAAAACAGGTTAAGGTGTCGCTTGGCACATACAATAACAGCTCTTGAAGCTAACAAAATTCCCAAAAATCCGAAATCTCACAAATCACAAGCTAAGAGATACATAAAAGGCTCTAACTCAAGAATGTCTAAACAAAGATAAATACTAAAAGGGCTATACTTATTACAGAAAGCTGGAAAGGGACTCCTCGGTCTATGGACGTAGCAGATATACCTCGAAGTCTCTACCGAAATGCCTCCCTCCAAGGCTGTCAGAAATTGAGTGGAAGTACCTGTATCTGCATAACAATAATGTGCAGAAGCGTAGCATGAGCACACCACGGCGATGCCCAGTAAGTATCAAGACTAACCTCAATGGAGTAGTGACAAGGAATAGTCAAGACACCTACCGGTCAAATAAAAAATATAATTATGGGAATAACGTAAACGGTATATATATTTATGTAAAGACTGTAAGAAATGACCAATAATGCTACAATCACGATGAGGGAAAAGAACAACAAGTAACAACAAAAATATAAGAAATGATGATACATAATGACGATGAAAACACAATCCAAATCCTATGGTCGCAACACAGTAAGGGGAAAACAAAACAATGACTCAGATCCTACGATGATGTTTCCATAAGGTCTTATTCAACTATTTCCACGAATTTACCGAATCTCGGACAAACCACAACTCACAAAATCCCAGCATCTGAAGTCTAACATTTAGCATCTTGTGCCCCATCAGTCTCACAGTCATGCTGACAACTAACTGACCAATTAGGTCCACTCACACATTTATGATGATTAAATAAGGGCGTACCTCTACCCTTAGCAAAATCAGGAGGACTTCACATCTAATAGGAGTGTTCAACTACGTGTAAGATTATGCAAGTACTTTAACAAGGTTGCTACCAGCTAAATAAACATAAGGAGAAGAACGGGCAGCACGTATGATGTTTCCTCACAACTTCCATGCGATAAAGCTCATAAAAGTAAGAAACCCACAATCACAATATTTAAACAAAATAGGAATGCCTCCACAGGCCGTCACAATTCTTTACAATCAATCCCTGACATAGCCCACCTTATTTCGCCACATGCGCAACCCACATATAAGCATATGAACATATCCCGTCTTATTACGCTGCATGTGCATTATATCAATAGCAACAGTAGCACGGCAAAGAACTCGTGCAACCCCTCAACAAAAATCGCACGGCAGAAACCTCGTGCATTCACAACATCAATAATCGCACGGCAAAAAACTCGTGCATCAACAATATCAATAATTGCACGGCAGAAACCTCGTGCATCACAATATTAATAACCGCACGGCAAAAACCTCGTGCATCAATAATATCAATAATCGCATGGCAGAAACCTCGTGCATCAACAATATCAAGTACAACATCAACAAATAAAATATATACAAGAGCACAACAAGTGAATTAACTCAAAATCTTTCGTTCACCGGGGGCGGTAAGACTAGCTCACAAGGAGTAACCACAATAGAAAATACTAAACATAATAAGAACAATCTAACAAGGGAGAAAGATAATATGAAACAATGACCCCATAGCATGTAGTTCAACAAGAAGGGAGTTAACAAGAGTCAAGTAATTTCAAATAAGAAAATATCAATTACACATGGAATATCCACTCTTCTCTTAGGATTGGGTAGGTTATGAAAGGTATACGACAGTTTCAATTAAGACTAATAATTACCTGAGAGATAATAATGATTTCCAATAAAACAAGTAGTTATGAAAGATAACGTGACAATGGAGGAGGTAAATATCTTCAATTAAGAAAGGTAAGAGTCAATTAGGCGATAAGAATGAACCACAAGGCAATTAATTCCAAATAAAACATGTAGAGGTGGAACTAGCAAAAGAAGAATTCAATCATATCAACAACAACTTCATACTCGGTGCATATAAGGACCTAAGAACCTAGAAAGGCCAATTTTTCCCATAAATAAATCTGAGCACGCACTCGTCACCTCGCGTACACGGAATACAATCAGCAGAGAAGACTCAAATCCTAAGGAGAAGTCCCCCACACAAGGTTAGGCAAGATACTTACCTCGAATCGGCTCAAAATCAACTAGAAATCACGTTCTTGCCACGAGTACTCGACTCCAAATGGCCCAAATCTATTCAATTAAATTTTATTTTGTAAATAACACTTCAAGTAATAGATTCTACAATTAAATTCCAAGCTAATACGCGGAATTATATAAAATAACCAAAATGCCCCTCGGGCCAACGTCTAGGAATCGGGCAAAATTTATGTTTTTAGAATCCTCACCCTCACACGAGTCTATTCATATAAAAATCTCTCAAATCGGATGCCAAAAACCCAATCAAAACTCAATAAGTCGGCCTAAGAAGTTCTACCAAATTTTCATTCAAAATCCGAAATTAAAGGATGAATTTAAGAGGAGATTCATGGAAATTAGTCTAAATCAAGTGAGAATTACTTACCCAAGTTGCCCAGGTGAAAATCCCTTCAAAAATTGCCAAGAACCGAGCTCTAGAAGTCAAAATAAGATAAAAATGGTGAAACCCTCGAATTTGGGATATATTCTGTCTGCCCAGGTATTTGTGCATCGCGATCGCGGGATAAGGTTCGCGATCGCGTAGAAGAAATTTCGAGGTTGCCCAGACTGTACATCGCGAACGTGATAATGAGAATACTAACGCGGAGAAGAGAAATGTGGGGCTTCGCGATCGCGAAGTGATAGACGCGAACGCTAAGGAGAAAAATTGTCAGCTGAAGCAACTCTACTATGCGAACGCGAGGTTACAGACGGGATCGTGAAGTAAAGAAAAATAGACCTTCGCGATCGCGGAAGGTTAAATAAGAACGCGATGAAGAGATAAACAGAGCTTTGCGAACGCGAGGAGACGGATGCGAATGCGAAGAAGGATTTTGAGGTGGTCTTCAACAATGCTTCGCGAACGCGAGGGGCTGCTCGCGAACGTGATAGAGGGATACCAGAAGCAGCAACAGCAGTTCAAAAATAGGAAAAAATGACTCGTAACCCATCCGAAACACACCTGAGGCTCCCGGGACCCCAACCAAACCTATGGACATATCCCATAACATCATTCAAACTTGCAGCAATCCTTAAATCACTTAAAACAACGTCGGAAACTCTAATTAATCAATGATTTAAGCCTAAGAACTTCAAAATACGCTGTCGATCAAAAACCTAATCAAACCATGTCCGAATGACCTGAAATTTTACACACACATCCCAAAGACATGACGGAGCTACTGCAACTTCCGGAATTCCATTCCGACCCTCGGGTCAAAATCTCAATATCGGACCGGAAACTTCAAAAATTCAAACTTCGGCATTTCAAGCCTAAATTAGCTACGGACCTCCAAAACACATTCCGAACACGCTCCCAACCCCGAAATCACCTAACGGAGATAACGAAACAATCGAACTTCCATTCCGAGACCGTCTTCACACTGTTCTGACTACGGGTAACTTTCCAACACTTAAGCTCTCATTTAAGGACTAAGTGTCCCAAAACTCTCTGAAACTCAAATTCGAACATCCCGGCAATTCAAATTAGCAGAAATAGACTTGGGAAAAGCAGTTAATAGGGAATCGGGACGTAAATTCTTAAGACGACCGGCGGGGTCGTCACAGCCATGAACTAAAATCGAACGAAGGCTGGACTAGAGTTCTTCATAGTCCGGCCTTGAAACCATAAGGAAAAATAGAAAGGAGCCATGGAAGGCTGGCACAGGTCTCCGATGACCTTGGAACGCCATGGGTTAAGGCAGATTAGGGTGGCAACGGCTAGGGTTTGAGGGGGTTGTAGAGAGGATTTGGGAGAAGAGGGATTTTAGAGGCGGCGTATGGTGAATAATGAGAGGGTTTGGGGGGTCTTTTGGGTTTAACTAGGAAAGGAGGAACGAGAGCCGTTGATCTAAGTGATCAACGGCTGGGATTAACGGGCTAGGTGGGGATCCGGGTATGGGTCGATTTAATTGGGTTGGGGGTCGGGTATGAGTAGGAATTGGGCCGGGGTATTTGGGGTTAAATTGGGGTAGAATTGGGATACAATTGAAATGAAATATGCCTAGATTTTAAATAGCTATTTTTTCCCATTTATTTTATAATAAATAGTAAATTAAATTCTAGAAATAAATTAAAAGTGCTAAAATAATTTATAACGTACAATTATCAATTTAAAAATACTTGATTTAATTTTATAAATATAAACGTAATTAAATCTTAAAAGGGGCTAATATTGCAATTGTATGCAATTTAGCTTAAAAAATACTAAATGAATTTGTAAAAATATGCAATAACTATTTCAGCTATATTTTAGTATAAATATGAGAATCCAATAAATAAATCACCAAAAATGATAGTTTTGGTAATTATTACTGATTTTTTATGAATAAAATAGGGAAATAAATCAGTTTAAAAATCTTTAAAAAAATGAGAGAAAAATATAAGATATTTGGACATGCTTATATATGCACACATGTGCTAGTTTGAGAGTACTTTGCATAAAATATACACAGAGAAAAATTAGGTATCAACAGTCAACCATCAGAAATCATCCCGAGGCCCCCGGGACCTAAACCAAAAGCACAAACAAGTCTATACCACTGTTCAAACTTATACGAATCTTCAAAACACCTCAAACATCATCGAATCAACCAATTAGCATCGGATTCAAGTCTAAGAACTTCAAAACTCTCAAAATACGCTTTCGATCAAAAAGTCTATCAAACCTCGTACGAATGACCTGAAATTTTGCACACATGTCACATTCAACACTACGGAGCTACTCCAACTTCCTAAATTCCATTCTGACCCTTGGATAAAAATCTCACTATCAAACCGGAAACTTCAAAAATTCAACTTTCGGCATTTCAAGCCTAAATTAGCTACGGACCTCCAAAACACAATTCGAACACGCTCTTAAACCCGAAATCACCCAACGGAGCTAACGGAACCGACGAAATTCAATTCGATGTCGTCTTCACACCGTCCCGACTACGGTCCAAATTCTAAAAGTTAGGCTCTCATTTAGGGACTAAGTGACCCAAAACTCTCCAAAATTCCAAATAATTCCTCCCTGTAACTCATAATAGCATAAACAAACACGAAAAATGTAGTTAATAGGGGATCGGGGCGTTAATTCTTAAAACGACCGGTCGGGTCGTCACACATATGGACACATGTGGTGCGAGTTGATTATTGTGTTGTGATATTGATACACATACGATGGTATAAGGATAGTGGTTGATACGCATGTGGTAAGATAAGGTGGGATTTATACGCGTGTTGCTAGTAAGAGAATTACTTGAAGCCACGCGGTGCGATAAAGAGGCTAAAATGTGTGTAATTTTTAGGAAAATATTTTCAAAACTAAATGCAAGAAGAAAATATTTTCAAAACTAAATGCAAGACTCATACGGTAATATAAAGAAAGATTGCGATTGAAATTGTGAAATGTGAATATGAGGCGTGGTACCTCGGTTGTGATTCTTGTTGTACATTTCATGCTAAAAGAGACTTGTTGGTTGAACAGTTCTTGTTGTTCCTTCATTGTCTTACTTGTAATTGTCCGTGTTTGACTACTTGTTGTTTCATCATGTGTTCAATACTTTTTGCCTTTATCGCTTAAATTTTCGTTGTTAGCTTACATTATTAAACTGTTCAGTTTACATTATTGTTTCATCATCTGTTCAGTTTTCTTATCATAGTAGGTGTCTTTACCTGGCTTCGACACTACTTTACCGATGTTAGACTTGCTACTTACGGGGTACCGTTGTGGTGTACTCATACTACGCTTCTACATATTTTTGTACAGATCCAGGTACATCTGCATGTGCCAGACGCTAGTGATCATTCAGTTATTTCCGGAGAATTCAAGGTATACCTACTCGACGTCCGTAGGCCTCGGAGTCACCTTCGGCCATTCTCGAATTACTGTTTATCTTCTATTCAGACAATGATATATATTTAGATTTTAGTACTTTCTGTAGAGCTTCTGACTCAGTTTCATCAGGTTTTGGAAGTATTGTCGTTGTGGTTCAATATTGAGATTATAAGACTTATCAGTTTATATCATGTTTTTCGATCTTTATTTTTGTCATATTCTCTTGTTTGATAGTCTTACTTAATCTTACAGATTAGGTGTCATCACAGCATCTTAGGATGGGAAATTGGGATCGTGACACCAACAGAGCTAGATTTGACATTGGAAGTTGTTGGGTTCAAAGTTGGGGTTAAATGCTGGGATTTAAAGCTTGTTGAGCACATGGGAGATGTGGGAATTGATTAATTGGTAAGGGATTGAGCATAGTCGGAGGGTGATTTGGAGGGTGAGGTGGCGGTGGTGGGTCAGGGTGACCAGCAGGTCCACCGTGAGAAGCATACGGCTGTCAGAATAGTACTTTGGTCTTGATAACTGATATAAAACGGCAACTTTTGGTTAGAGGGAAGATGGATTCTCGCGTTTTATTACCTACAAACCAAAATACGCATTAGCTCTCGCCGAATGGAGAAGGAAGCTATAACTTTTTTTACTTTAATTCTATAATATTTTCTATTTATTCAATAAAAGTATTTTCTCTTTTACTCATTTGATGGATGTACTTAAACCTCAATTGGTTCAACTTTTATGTATCAAGTTATCACTTATACTTTAATTTTTTCTTTTACCTTTGATTTTAGGTACTCTTAATGTTAAATGGCAATTTTTAAAATTTCTAACAATGGAGTAGTTTCCACACCTTCCAAGTCCCAATTGAGGTTTGAAAGATTCTAAACACTCTTTGCATTCCATTCAAGCACATTAAAGAATCTCTTTTTAAATTTTTGACAATTATTATTGCTGAATTTTTTAGAAAAACTCCATTACTATCTCAAGCTAATACCAGTCTGATAGAATAAGCAAGCTGATCTTGTTGAGGAAATGGCCATTTACAATGTTAAAGTTAAGAAAGTGTGTCCTCTTAATCTTTAATGAATACTTATTAATATTTGATCCACCCTATTACCAGCTTGTGTGGCTCAATCAAAAATATATGATTACGCAGTAGTACATGCAGCGCAAAGGGGAACTTCTCATTTGATCCCATATTATTTTTTCAAACACTGTTTATCTACTAAATTGTCTAATCGCAATTGTTGTAATAACGAGCTAATTTAGGTGCAAATAATATGGAATATATAGTAAGATACGTCTTGTGCATAACTGACCAAAAAAGGGGCCAACACGTTTAACCCTTATTGATATAAATATAGGAGACAGAGGAGCAGATAGGAAGGCGCTATCTTTTTTATGGAAGCATAAATAAAGAAAGAGTATATTAGGAAATAATTTGAAATAACTTGATTTTTCTGTCAATTTACTTTTAACCAGAAGCATAGTTACACACCCTAGTTTGCAGGATAACACAACTCTCAAGTTGGACCAGAAAGACTTCAAACGGTTCTGCTTTAGGTACACACCCTAGTTTGCAGTTTTGAGTCAAAAATCGAACTAAGCATAGTTTTAAAATCACCTAATAAAATCACATGAAATCAGCCACTGTTTGATCGTGCCTGAAAGCAATCAAGTTAGCTAAAATCAGAACGATTAAAGGCCTGAAAGCAATCAAGTTAGCTAAAATCAGAATGATTAAAGGCATGAGCATTGAGCAGAAGCGGTGATTCTACCATCCATCCATGATGGTCTGCCACAAGGTATAAAGAAAAGGCACCCTTCAATTACAAAAATGAAATATCATTGTGGCATACTTTATTTTCATCATGGTCCTACATTAAAAACGAAGCCTTACCTGACGAGGGGACAACGACCTTGATCTGGACTTGGACTTGGAATTGGACCTGGACCTGGACCTGGACCTGGACCTGGGTCTACATTTAAAAAGAAGGGCCCAAACCGCCAAAAGGGTTAAAAGAGGTCCCCAGACTTTAATATGAATTAAAAAACTCAGTTGCCATGTACCTAGTCGACTTCACAGGAGATGCTGATCTAGACTTCGCAGGCGGTGATCTCAAAACAGATCTTCCAGCTGATTTGCTGCACAAGGAAAAGTTATGCTATAAAACAAGAGAAAAATGAATGTGCACATACAACCCATTCATGATTTACAACATGAATACCTCCTACTCCTCTTCGGACTTCTGCTTCTGCTTCTGCTTCTGCTTCGGCTCCTGCTCCTGCTCCTGCTCCCCCTCGGACTCCTGCTCCTGCTCCTGCTGCGGCTTCTGGATGGACTTCGCTTATGTTCTCTTACCTATATATACGGACAACGAAGATCAAGTGAGCCTAAAAATAAAGATATAACTGTCTGTAAAATAAATTCAAAAATAGTACTACTTCAAGAATACAGAATTAGATACAGCACCCAAAAAGATAAACCAAAATCATTACTACTCCACTGAATAGGGAATCCACCGCTCCATCCCAAAAACAGAGGACCCCAGAAACAATTAAAAGTTAAAAAGCAACCCAGAGGGCATAGGGAAGAAAGGAAATCCAAATGCAGCACAGAAATAAACAAATACCCGGATATAGGTTCGTGTCCAAGGATTCTTGAACTCGGTATCATCAAGTTTGCGAATCTGAATAACAAGACAAAAGTAAGCTACGTGGCACTTCTCTTTCTAAAGAGTGAAAAAAGGAGCTAAAATATCCATAAGCAACTATCGACAGAATAAAAGTCAACAAAATAACTTTCATCCGGGGAAAGGTTATAAAAACTCTAATGATGCACACAAATAGAATTGAACCAAGACCTTAAGGTAACCTTGCAACTACGGCTACACCTCCTTGATAATAGATTGGAGCATTTGATAACTAAACATTCAAAACTTATAATACCATGTAGCAAAATAAGAAACTTACAGCATATTTCATGTCATCAGAGTTTGTATAGTCGACCAGGCCAAAGGTTCCTGATATGAAAGAAATAATTTAGTTTGGTCACTGGAGCAGCACAGGAACTAAACAAAACACAATAGATGCTACCCAGCTAACACTTTTCCTAACATTTTTAACTCCTTAAGCATTCATATACATTCAATTGTTTCCCCGGGATACCAAGAAAGGTACAAGTGTAACGACATGGTTTCCTTGAAGTCTTGAACATTGTGCTAAATTTACAAGTAAAAGCATAGGACATATTAGGTTATACCTTCACTGTCACGGGAAACTTCAGCAAAGCAAACATCGCCAGCCTTTCGCATATGATCCTGAGAGGTTTTCCAGAGGGTTAATGCAACAAGCTACACATTCAAATCATCAAACAGAACCCCCAGGTAAAACTTCTTTCACCTTCAAATCTTGCCAGGAAGCAGAAGACGGGAGGCCACGAACAATAACTGTATGGTTATCACAGAAACCAGTTTTAAAATTTTAGTTGGTTAGGGGATTAAATAAATATAATTGTAACACAGCCTTCAATATAGTAAGGCATTATATAATCCCTTAAAAAGTTCCAGTGGCACCTCGATACTCAGAATGGCGAGAAATGCCATGACGCCCTCCACCATCACTGCGGCCATAGCCACCACGACGATCACTTGAAGATGGCGGCCCTCTACCACCATGAGCAAGCTCAACCTATATCAAGCAGTAAAAATGTTTACCAAGATAGTTTGCATACAGAAAAATCTATCTCTCGCAATACAAGGAAATTTAGTTGAGCTCTTCTTACCCTCAGACGACAGCCATCAAAGTTGTAGCCGTCTCTACCCCTGATAGCATCTTCAGCATCACGAGCATTTTCAAACTGTATACAAAAGAACTCAAAATGATTGATTGACAATCAGGAAACGGAAAAAAAAAAGGAGAAAGTGAAGGTTCAAGTAAACATATGTTCACATAACCAACCTCTACAAAGCAAAAGCAAGGAGGACGCGGGGGAATCTTCAACTCAATATCCAGTATACGCCCATACTGCAAAAATAAGAGAGATCTTAAGATCAGTAAGCAGCTCTTTAGTTTTCAATTAAGAGTAAACAAGAGATAAGTAAAAATGAGCTAACACTTCTCAAAAACAAGATTTTATGGCCAATACTTCAAACGCTCATACATCAGGATCTAAAATGATTAAGATTTTCACACTTACTGAAACTCAGCTACAATCATTGTCACCTCTCTTGACAATTTCTTACCAACTAACAATAAAACCATTGACATGAATAGAAGAACTCTTAGAACAAACATCTTTAACCCTTCATTTGGTTAAAAGTAGTCCCGAACTCTTCGCATCATTACTGAAATTTTCTTTGCTAGCAAGAGTTTGGCTTCTTATCCATACCAAGGTTGGGGAGGCGCTCGCTTCTGCTTTTAAAGCAAGAAGCGAAGCGATAGCGTTGGTTCAGATGGGGTGAAGCAATGCGGCTTCGATGAAGCGTGAGCGAAGGTAAAGCGAGAAGCACGTGAATCATGCGCTTTATTAATTTTTAAGTTTCAACAAGTTGAAATTTAAAGGAAAAAACTTGCAAAATTAATTTTATCCATTGAACCTGGGACTCGACAGAAGCTGCATGACTCAACAAAACTAAGGTTTTATAAGCTTGAAGACTTCTTCAAGGCTCAGGTATGATTTTTCTCCTTGTCTTTTTTCGTTTCTCAGCTGAAGCATGTAAATGCTGCCAATTTCTTCTTGCTCTTCTTCTCATTCTTCTTCCCTTCTTTTTCGTTTCTCTATTGAAGCAGGGCTGTCAAAAAATTTTCCTTCTTCCCTTTTTCTTCTTACTTCTTATTTATCTGCTAAAAATCACCAAACTGTTGATGCATCGTTTTTTATTCTTCTCTTTTTTTCTTCTTCAATTGGTCTTTAATTTGCTCTCTTTTTTTATTTGCACCGGGTGTCCGAGTCTCTAAGAGACCCGACTAATCCCGGGAGTGCACAGGCCCTCGGCAAGGAGTTTCCCGCAAGTGCACCAAGGTTAATTCAAGTTTTTACCCAGTCCGATGGCCCTCAGAAATTGTTTGCACCCAGTGGATTTCGAACTTGAGACCTTGAAAGGGAGCAAACTCCAAGGCTCAAGTCAATTGCCATCAGGCCAACCCCTGAATTTGCTCTTTTCAGTAGAAGTTTCTAATTATAAAAGTATAGTATTACCATTTTTTTTGTTTTCATTTCAGTCCATTTTTAGTTAATTATTTTCGATTGAAGTAGCTAATTTTTATTTCTTTAATCCATTAACATTTAGTGTTGATTTTGCTTGTCTTATGGAGGCAACAACAACATACCCAGTATTATGCCACAACGTGAGGTCCGGGGCTTGTCTTATGGAGGATTTTGTTAAATTTAATATGTGTTTATATATATTGTATTTGTGCAAGGTTTATTTTGGTCTATTTTAGAAAATCTAGTTTCACTTCTATGAAGTGCTCGCTTCATACTTCACGCTTAAAGCGAATCGAGACCTTGTCTCTTTGCTTCGCTTCTCTTCATCCTCGCCCCAACACTGATACATAATTTTCCAAATTACAATCGACTAGTATTTGTATATGTACAGGAGAAACTACAGAAATACAGGCTAAAAATGAAACAAATAAGTATATAATTATCTGCAATACTATCACAAGCAAAATGTGAACTTCAAATTCAGGTTCTCAACTATTACATGCACTTGATGGTACTTTTTGTTAAAGATAAATAAGTGAATTGTTTAGAGTATCTGCAATAGATTCCATACATCAAGTCTTCAATCCTGACCTTAATTTATCTGGCCAACATTGGTAAGCTAAAGCAAGAGAAGACAAACCTTGTAGAATAGATCTTCAACTTCCCGTTCTTTTATATCTGCAGGAAGGTTGCCAACATAGATTGTGCGAGAAAAACGGCCACTCATTCTGAACTATGGAGGTATTATTCACTGCAATGCTGCACGTCAGTTTAACTTATAAACAGAGCAAGAACTTCCAATTAACATTGTTGAGCAATACTTATAAGAATAAATTGGATATAAATTTTGATTATTCTGTATTTGATTGGACAGTAACAGATTCAAGTAGAAAAACATTGAAGCAAACCAAGAGAGCAATCCTCGAGTTGAGCGGTGCTCCACAAGCTCCATTTCTCATATGCTCCAAGATGCTCCAAAAGCTATAATTTATTTGAAATTAATATTTGGGTCTCCTCATCTTTATAAGTTTTGCAGATGATAGCTCTCCTGAGAGTGAGCAACAACCTCCCACTACACATAAATACAAAATGCCACCCTGACTTCTCCCACTCCCCATATACATCCCTATGTATTGTTCCATAGCTCATTTTTGTCCCAAGTGCTTGAAATCTATCATAAATAAAGCATGTGTGTCATGTGATGAGGTAGCATAGCCATATACTTATGCATTTTCCTTACCCATATCTCTTTTCTTTCTTTCCTTCATTAATTTTTTATTAGTATCTTACTCGGATTTCATTTTTTTTTTAAAACTGAGAAAATTAATCCCAAAAGATATGCAATGTATCCATAGCCATTTAAAGTAGCATAATGCCATTTTCTTACAATTGATGTCATTTTCTCTCAACCCTGATATAAGACTAACATGCCTTTAAGTAACCCCTAGTCAACCATTAGCAGTCAAACATAATTTAATTATCCCGAGAAAGAAAAAGAGAGATATTCTTTATGACGGTGGTGCCCAACCCAACTTGTGCCCACCTCAACTATTTGCCACGTAGTCTGCTACGGCCAACATACACAAAAAGGAGTAATGCTACATTTCCGCTCCATACCAATTCTATCCCGCCAGTTCATTTTTTTAGAGAAACTAACATCACTATTGTAGCGAAGGTGAATACGATGCATACCTAAATCAAGAGGAATAATGGGTTTTCTCTGTGGAGAAGGCATGGAAGTAAAGTGCACGTCAAAGAAGCAAAACCCTTAAGACCTACACATATTCTAGTTTTCAAATACGTATGTTTGACATGAGAAATTGTTTTCCTTGATTAAATCATTTTTTAATTGTGGAATATGCTATCTTTAAGGAGATAACTTCCCACCAAAAGGGGAAAAATGGCTTCTTCCGTTCTTTGTTTGCTAATATCCCAACTCTTACCACATAATTTTTTCTTCAATCAAGAATTAGATATTTTTGTTATCCTTTAATGCTCAAAAATATCACCAAAGCATCATCTTAACAACGTACATACTGAATGTTACATTATATCACCTGCTTTCATACTCTACGAGGAAAGGCCCAAACTAGTCCAGTTTCTTTGGCTTGTGCTCAAAATAATCCTGTTTCTTTCACATGGAGCACTAATAGTCCACATTCTTTAAAAAATTGGTGCACTTTTAGTCTCCATCAAAAATATTTTTTTTATTTGCACCGGGTGTCCGAGTCTCTATGAGACCCAACTAATCCCAGGGGTGCACAGGCCCTCGGCAAGGAGTTTCCCGCAAGTGCACCACGGTTAATTCAGGTTTTACCCACTCCGATGGCCCTCAGAAATTGTTTGCACCCAGTGGGTTTCGAATTTGAGACCTTGAAAGGGAGCATACCCCATGGCTCAAATCAATTGCCACCAGGCCAACCCCTGAGGGTTCTCCATCAAAACTTCTATTAGTTGTTTAATGGAAAGAACCTCACATGCCAGCATATCTTAGAAAACAAATACTTCTACACTATTAATCTTATCGAGTTATTCTTTAGTTTGAAAAAGTGTACAGTAGCAGCAGGTCGAAGAGGTTTCAAGTGATAATTCAGTGGGTGTTGCATTCTTGAGTCTCATGCTCTTCCTCTTATTTTGCTCGTTAATAATTATGAGATGCCATGTTATTGAACTGGCATTTAACTGTAAAAATCCTAAATTGTTTTATCAAGAATTCCATTAATGTATGTAGCCTTTTACAACCATAATTCCTTATCGTGGTTATGTACACCGTGGTAAATCTTGGAGATGGTAATAAGAAGCTACCTTGAATGCACTATCATACCCCTTCCCCTTCACGTGAGAGCTTTGCAACTTGCAAGCTGGGAACTGCTATCTGTCCAGTTTTGATTTTATGTTTATTACATGTATTGTGTCTAAAATCCTCGTTATTCTTTTTAGTTATTGGGAAATTTTCTTCTTAATTAGCAACTTCAAAAGATAACAAGAATCAGATAAAATGCAATTCCATACTTACTGGATCCATTGAGCCCACTGGAAGTTCCCTACCTTTATTTATTATCATGAGCGGAAGAAAAAGTGCAGAACTTCAACTACACACATTACCAAATTGCATTAGACAAATTGATTGAGCCGGACTTATGCAACAAGGAGTTGACTATTTGAAAGAATGTGTTTGATCGGGTTCTTGCTCAACAAAATGAGTAACTTTTGTTTTCTAAGAAATTAAATCTCATATAATGGCAGGTGAGGTTCTTTCCGTTAAATAAACTGATAGAAGTTTGGATGGAGACTAAAAGTGTACCACTTTATTAAAGAATGTGGACTACTAGTGCTCCATGTGAAAGAAATAGGATTAATTTGAGTTAAAGTCGAAAGATACTGGACTATTTAGAGCCTTTTCTCCATACTCTTACCATACTCTAGAAAAATGATTCAGAAATGATTGCTCAATGTAGACAACTCATAGCCCATAAATGCAGAATAATGAAGCTTAGTAGAAAACCCTAGGACTCAACGAAATGAACCATACACAAATAATTCACGGCATAAATGAACTAAGAAAAGAATAGGCCTGTACAAAGTTCTTTTTTTTTTTTTCTTTAACTGCAGACACACTGATTCGGGTAACTAGGGTTTTTTCCCATTTACCCTTCTCAGTAGACAAAGTGGATGGAAAGATTAACACAGTAACTTGGGCGAAGAACAGAATGTGAAGAATAATTTAATGATATTACCTTTGATTTCAGTTTGATACGGTAGAGAATCCGATGAATATGACGGGAGGGAATTGCCCTTCCGCTTTAAATATTTCACCCCTTTTTTGGACTTCTTATCGGCTTCTCTGTTGCTGCACTGCAGGTCGGCTCGGTGAATGTGATTTTAGGGCTGGGCAATAACGCCAAAGTCTTTTTTGGGGGGGGTGAGGGGGGATTTTTACGTAGTAGTGCACACTGTTTGAAACCTTATTAATTCAATTTAATTATATGATCATATATAATTTATCAATTATAAATAAATAAATTTTAAATAAATAGTATTATTTAATACTAGAAATTGAATAAGAAATATAAGTTATTTACTTATTCCTTTATACTTGTCCAATCTCTCTCTTCTTGTCTCTATGTGCTTTTCCTAGTATACCCATCATCTAGCTTTCTTTCCAGTAGTGTGATATTAATAAAAGAATATAATTTTTGGCAGTAAAACTTTCACATTTAATTGGTTATTATAAAATTTAGAGTTCACAACAAAAATTGCAACTCAAAAGTGCGGATTACAAACATTGAAAAGAATTACTAAATTCAAGACGAAAATATTTTAGTAATTGATCAATGAATTTTTTGTTGTATAGAGTTTTAATAGAATTTATCAATGGATTTCAATCGTTTTAACTTAGCAACTTCCTTTTATGTTGCACAATGGGTGTTCAAATTAAAATTATCAATCAATAAATTTTGAAGGTGTTTGACTCTCCACCATTGACGTCCATTAAAAAACTTTGAAGCTTTGAAATTGAAAGAAGGAGAAGACGACATGACATACAATATACTTGCGAAATTGTAGTTGTAGTATAATTTTAAGTAAGGAGCACATATCACACACAAAATATATACAAATCAGATACAAAATATACAAAAGACGTATTGTATAAAATTTATATAATAATTATATTTAAGTTGTATGATATTGTAGTTATATTTAACTGGATAGAAATAATGTATGAAAATTGTAGATGAATTGTAGATTAGTTGTAAATAAGTGTATATTGTATAGTTAGTTGTAATTCCATATTACAAAATCAAATGCAATGTGACTAATTCAATATTAAATTCCAAGTTGCAATTGACTATAATTTCATTGAGAGTAAAATTTAATTATGTAATTGAACAAATACCTTGTCACGCCCCAAAAACCGAGGAGCACGACCAGCGCTCAACCGAATAAACCCGACTGAGCAAGCATGTTAGGTTTCATTCTACCTAAACTGATTCATGAATAAATAGGAGATGAGCTCCATTAATCATACTTAGTAAGTATTTCATTAACAACTTCCATTTCATTTCCATTAGCAACTTAAATCTTAATTATCAAAATATTACAAGTTTTATAAATCTTTACCAAACATCAATATTTCTACTTTAATTCCAATACAGACACTACCCACAACCTGTCTACGGAGCCTCTAAATACAACTGAAGAGTAATGTAATATGAAAATGCCGGTAACAAGGCTTCGGCCATACCTCAAATATAAGGTACATGATAAATAGATGAAACAGGACCCCGAAACGAAGTAGGGCTCACCAAGTCAACTGAAAGGATGATGCGGCACTAGCTGCAACCAACACTGCCTAGTATAGAAATACTTACATCCATTTAAAGACGTAGCGCCCCCGGCAAAAGGGACGTTAGTGCAATCGAATAGCACTAGTATGTATAACTAAAACACCATCTAATTAAAGAACTTTCATACAAGAATAAAGAGAAAATCATAAAGACAACAAAGTTTTAAATAAGCACCATGTCAACAATATAAGGAGGTTCACATGATTTTCACATAGTTTCTGAAATTTTAGATTGGAGCATTCCACATTGTTGCATCATTATCTATTTTGCCACCGCTTTCTTGAGCGGATTCCGATCACGACCTGATCGGCTAAGTCATCTCCCCGAGACGTTATCATTATTTCATTCACACTTTTCCAGTTTCAATCATCAATACATCACCACCATGTGTATATATCATGGCGTCCAATCACAGCCCGGTCAGCTAAGTCGTCTCCCCGAGACGTTATCATTTTCCATTATTCATCTCACTCCAATCTTTGGTTACACATGTATTAGTTTACCGGTACTTGGGACCACAATTTCCACATTCTATAATTCACATTTCACATTGTTCCCATTTTTAACATTTACTTTGCCACTTAAAGATCATAGGCACATACAAAAGCAATTTAAGTTATAAGCATAGAGAAGAATTGGCATATTAGTTTCAAAGTAACCTTGGCATGACATTTAGAAATTTAGCACATAGATCATGTTCTCCACACATCCTCCCTTTACAAGGGATAACACATTAAACATATGAAGAAGTACCTACCATATACATTTTCACAACAATAATTCACTTAACATAACAAGTACTGCATCAATCACATTTCGAACTTACAACATTTACATGAAATCGCAATCTCTAAGAGACGATGTTCCGAAAATTCTAGCAATCCCAATCTACTTTGAGACATAATAAAATTGAACACAAATTAGGAAGGTATTCATGGTTGTAGCTCATTTGAGAATTTTATCAAATACTAGTTGAGCATCTAGATTTCAGATCTTTTATATAAGGTTTCCTTCATTCCCCAACCCAATCTTTACTTATTTATGTTCAACAATCTTCACACGAATTCTAATTTGTACATACATGTATACATAATTCCATGACACCCAAAAATTATACCTCAATAAACCCATCTTATACCCAAAACTCGAAACTAAAGTCTAATGTATAGAACATTACCTCTTAGATGAAGAACATGTGATTAGGTTCTTTGATTCTTGAAGATTGATGCAGGATTAGATGATTATGAAGCTAGGCTCCTTCTCTCTCTCTTTATCTCTCTATATGCTCTCAAGTCTCTCTAAAATCAGTAGAAAATGGCCCCAAATGAAGCCCCATGGACTATATATTAAAATGGGGTCGGGTTATAAAAAATAGGAAGCTTCAAATCCGGGTCTGCGTTTGCATGATGGACCGCATAATGGGTATGCTGGCTGTAGATGCATCGCAAAACTCAGTGCCCAAAACTGGGCTACACTGATCCAATTTGCGACCAGATTTGCGATCGTAGATCGATTATGCGGACTGCATAATGGTTTTGTGATCGCAGAACTGACGTAGGATCGCATTTTCCAGCTTTTGGTAATTTGATCATAGCTTTGTGTAGGAATGTCAAAAAGACGAACGGTTTGAAACATTGGAAACTAGACTCGAAGACCTTTTATATGATAGGTTGTTCATCACATAACACCTTATACATATTTAGATATGCTCGTCCAAATTAAGGACTTGTGCGAATTCTTTTGAAATTTTAGCCTATTATGAAATTTTCTAACATGACTTAGGCTTAGGCCTCCCATTAGGCCCCACATTACTTATTTAAGATTTATACACTTCTTTACCAAATTTAATTGGCACCACGAAATCCTAATTTACTTAGAAAAATTTTTCGGGGCCTTACATTCCCCCCCCCCCCCC
>MU682693.1:89843-103334 GCA_026770625.1 Nicotiana glauca
AAAATTTTTCGGGGCCTTACATTCCCCCCCCCCACCCTAGGATCATTCTCCCACGAATGAGGAGTAAAGTCTGACCCAACCACTTAACATAGTATATCTAGTTTTCAACCTACCTCGAGTCCCTAAATGTTGACTAACTCCCAATTTTTTCAGAAATTTCGGCAGAGTCTCCTTTGTAACTAGGACTATCCACCTGCCAGAGAACCACAAAAACTATCCACCTGTCAGAGTCCTTTGTAACTAGGACTATCAATACCCCATGGATTTAATACAATGAGGAACAACAGAGTTCAAGATCATGCTAGAATTATTCAGGAATCCATTAATGCGCTGAGCAGAGTACTTCACGAGGTTATATGCTAAGAGACACAAAGATTACTACTAACAATACTGACATGGTTAATCATTGTGGCGACACAAATTTTAGACAAATAAGGCATAGGGGTAACTCATACATTGGCAATAGGAACCATTAAGTAGGAATATTCAAACACGTGACCCAGTCGTCTTCTGTAGTGTAGGGAAAATCCATTTATCAAGGATGAGAATACTCTGGCACCTTGAATGCGATATGGGTTTCAAAATACATGAAGTTGAATTACACTTCTAACGTTAACTGACACAAGGAATCTATGGCACAAGCCCATGAGGATGAAAATAAGTTGAACACTTATGAGATTATCATATTTCAAACAGCTTAACCCTTCCTAATAATTCATCATATATGAGAGAACTAAAGATACGTCCACTTGTTTTCCAAATCAATATGCTCACTTTATGTGCAAAAATCTGAAGGCATCTAATCTTATCCTTTCATGAATGAAACCACATAGCTAGGACATCCTACCATGGGAGTGAAATCATGTATTGGTTAGAGGAGTTCCAATGGTTGAAGTAATGCTCCAGGAAGAAAGACAATTAAAACTCATATCCTTCTTATGGAGGTGGAATGACAGGGGTAGAAAAATTTCCCGCACATGACAATGACGTTGTCAATAATCCTAGAAATCGAGTGAGCAGAAGGCCACGTAACCCATCCAATCCGACCCATTTAAGACTTTCGAAAAGGGGACACACTTTGGTTTGAAATCATGGCAATTTAAGCTTGAACTTTAAGGAAAATCATTACTTTTGAAACCAATGAGACAAGCCCTCGTAGTCCTAGAAAATTATCAACAATGGCAAGAAAATACTTAAAATCATTACGAGTTGGTATAAAACAAGGCCTCAAAGTGCCCACATGGATAAGTTTGAAAGAATGAGACATCTTAATGCATTTATCGGGGAACTGTAACCTAGGTTATCTAGTCACATGGACAAGTAGAGCAGGTAGATGATTGTTTAGGAGAAAATCTCATAAGGGGTGCGAGCAATATCTTTTTATCCTAACAAATGGAACATACCCCGACCCTTGACGCCATAAGGCATAAAATTAGATTCACGAGGAGAGTTACCAGATGAAAATAGATAGTAAGGCAGCACAACTAAGAGAACCGCTTGGAATCGACAAGCTTAAAAAGAGTTGAAGACATTAGAAGTCTGTAGAAAAAAGGAAATTTGCCCACTCTCAGGGCGCTTGTAGAGTGCATAAAAGTGAGGTTAATTAAATCAGATCATATAGTTGGATAACTAGTCGAGACATTGATATAATATCACATTGGAGATTATGGGTAAACAACACATGATCCAAGACAAATAAAAAGAAAGTGAGAGAGCCTTATGGCAGTAACCTTTACATTGTAACCACTAGGAATGGTGGTAATATGAAACGATTACGGGAAGCTAAGTTTTTGAAAGAAGATATTTGTATGTAGTCACGTGATGTATAACTCCAGAATTCAAAAATCCAATTATGTTTAGCAACTCTATTTCACATTGAAGCACTACAACACACTTCTACACAACTAACTATTATCAGCCAAATTGGGAGATGCTATAAGACTTGATTGAGAGAGATGCTTTGGCATACAAATGTGTTACTAGGTGTATTGCTCTTTGGTCAACCCAAAACCAAAAGGCAAGAGTTAGACTGATAAGCAGATTGTTGGACTAGCACATGTGTAGATAATCCATTATCGAAAGGAGATCATTTAATCTCAGCAATTACGGCATGCTATCAACCCTTGATGATCTTGAAGTGAGGTGGGAATCCAATGAGATAGTATAAATAATCATGGAAGGTTTGCAGATGTTCATAATGAGTTCTCCATGCATTTTGACTTGAGAAATACCCATATGCTAATGAAAGACAGAAAAACATGAGAAACAGGCGTTGTGTTGTGATAAGATAACCCCCCAAAGGTGCGCTTGGTCTTGACGGAGAGCCTAGTAAGGGTTCTTATGATAAAGGAAGTGTTATAATGACAAGGATATGTCCTTTCATGGTTATCGAACAAGTGTTTGGAAACTAGCACGATGAATTCACTAACTAAGGAACACAATTAACACATGTTGTGGAGGTGTAAAGAGAAAATAAACATTTATTATGAGCTGGACATGCTTCTGCTATCTTAAATCCCAACTGCAATACACGACCACGTCACATGCAACCACAATACTAGGAATAAAGTGATCTACTTACTACGGGATGTCCTAAGTGAACATGAAGCTTTCATGATGATACTCGCAAGAGTTCAAACCATATAAGCCATATACACAAGTGAGTAAAATAGTGACTCGAGAAGGATAGCAACACTGGGATGCTTTACATGGAACTTGATACTACATAGGTAAACTTTATGAAGGTGCATGCATAGGCACAAATGAGTAGACATTGTCCATAAAAAATGATTTTGTAACAAATTCATCGGATGTAGTCCCCTATTGAGAATTTAGGAAAGAAAGTGAGAAGTATTAATCCTAGAGTTATAACCCCATTCAAGGACGCGATTATAGAACTTAATTCCACAAGAATGTAAATAATAGGATTTGTAATATAGTGGATTCACTAACAATACGGCTCCTTCAAGGAGTAGGAACACACAAGTCTTTGTGACTCACATCTTATTAAGACCATGTTTATGAGGACTCTTCAATATGGATGTACATATACAACAAGAGTACATTGGTTGTGCTAAGTAGTGACTTACTTGATGACCTTAGGCTGATAGGGCAATAGCTGATTCAATGCCCCTCGCCACATCCCTAATGTACGTTGATAAGGACACTCCCCTCTTAGCGATAGGTTCTACCAATCCATCCACAGCTCAATACATTCTCCTACCAAGTCCTTGGGAAATCCCCTCAGACTCAATGGTAGGATCACTCCCCCTCATGGCTTCAAATTCGCGGATTATGGTATCATGATTACTCATTTTGAGAGTAAGGCTTGGATAGCAAACTAACTCCCTAACTTGAGCTCTATCGCACGATTGGAGTATCAAAGAAGGGTGAAATTCCTAAATGTTCAAATAGCCTCCAACTTATAGATGTGGTCGACTACACACCGATAAGAAGAACTCTACTAGACACGGCTCCGAGACATCGTAGGACACTTTAAAACCTTAATCTCTGATACCAAGTTTGTCACGCCCCAAAAATCGAGGAGCAAGACCGGCGCTCAACTGAGTAAACCCGACTGAGCAAGCCTGTTAGATTTCATTCTACCCAAACTGATTCATGAATAAATAGGAGATGAACTCCATTAATCATACTTAGTAAGTATTTTATTAACAACTTCCATTTCATTTCCATTAGCAGCTTAAATCTTAATTATTAAAATATTACAAGTTTTATAAGTCTTTGCGAAACATCAATATTTCTACTTTAATTCCAATACCCGACACAACCTACAACCTATCTACGAAGCATCTAAACACAACTGAAGAGTAATTTAATATGGAAATGCCGGTAACAAGGCTTCGGCCATACCTTAAATATAAAGTACATGATAAACAGATGAAACATGACCCCGAAACGAAGTGGGGCTCACCAAGTCATCTGAAAGGATAATGCGGTACAAGCTGCAACCAACATTGCTTGCTATAGAAATACCTACATCCATTTAAAGATGTAGCGCCCCCGCAAAAGGGACGTTAGTGCCATCGAATAACACTAGTATGTATAACTAAAACACCATCTAATTAGAAAGAACTTTCATACAAGAATAAAGAGGAAATCATAAAAGACAACAAAGTTTCAAATAAGCACCATGTCAACAATATAAGGAGGTTCACATGATTTTCACATAGTTTCTGAAATTTTGGATTGGAGCATTCCACATTGTTGCATCATTATCCACTTTTCCACCGCTTCCTTGAACAAAGTCCGATCACTGCCCGATCGGCTAAGCCGTCTTCCGGAGACATTATCATTATTTCGTTCACACTTTTCCAGTTTCAATCATCAATACATTACCACCATGTGTATATATCATGGCGTCCGATCACGACCCGATCGTCTAAGCTATCTCCCCGAGACGTTACCATTTTTTATTATTCATATCACTCCAATCTTTGGATACACATGTATTAGTTTACCGGCACTTGGGGCCACAATTTCCATATTTTATAATTCACGTTTCACATTGTTCCCATTTTTAACATTTACTTTGCCACTTAAAGATCATAGGCACATACAAAAGCAATTTAAGTCATAAGCATAGAGAAAAATTCGACAAGTTTGGCATATTAGTCCCAAAGTAACCTTGGCATGACATTTAGCACATAGATCATGTTCTCCACACATCATCCCTTTACAAGGAATAACATATTAAACACATGAAGAAGTACCTACCACATATATTTTCACAATAATAATTCACTTAACATAACAAGTACTGCATCAATCACGTTTCGAACTTACAACATTTACACGGGCACCATGAAAGCTCAATTTCTACGAGATGGGATTTTAGCCATACATACCTTGTTTAAGCTTTCCTTAAGTTACTACGATGTTCCGGAAATTCTAGCAATCCCAATCTACTTTGAGACATAACAAAATTGAACAAAAATTAGGAAGGTATTAATGGTTTTAGCTTATTTGAGCATTTTATCAAATACTAGTTAAGCATCTTGCTTTCAAATTTTTTTTTACAAGGTTTTCTTCATTCCCCAACCCCATATTTACTTATTTATGTTCAACAATCTTCCCACGAAATCTAATTTGTACATGCACGTATACATAATACCATTACACCCAGAAATTATACCTTAATAATCCCATCTTATACCCAAACTCGAAATTAAAGTCTAATGTATAGAATCTTACCTCTTAGATGAAGAAGTTGTGATTGGGTTCTTTGATTCTTGAAGATTGATGCAAGATTGGATGATTATGGAGCTAGACTCCTTCTCTCTCTCTTTCTCTTGATCCTGATGGCGAACCGCCTCAATCTCTCAAGCTATATCAACCACCTCCTCGAATGAAGCACCCAATACTCTCTCTAGTCATAAACACACGCAGATGGTAGTTAAGGCCATCAACAAATCTCCTAATCCGCTCCCAATCCGACGGAACCATCCAGACGGCATGACGAGCCAACTCTGAAAACCTCATCTCATACCAAGACACAGTCATATCTCTCTGCCTTAGCCACAAAAACTGCCTGCGCAGCTCCTCTCTACGGGACTGCGGTACATACTTCTCTAAGAAGAGAGTGGAGAACTCCTGCCAAGTCAAAGGTGTTGCACCAGCCGACCTACGCCTCTCATACGCCTCCCACCAAGTGAAGGCAACACTAGTAAACTGAAAGGTGGTAAATGCTACCCCACTAGACTCTAGAATCCCTGCTGTATGGAGCATACGCTGATACCTATCAAGAAAATCCTGGGCATCCTCACCCTCAGCACCACTGAATGTCGAAGGCTGGAGTCTACCAAACCTCTCGAGGCGACCTGGAACCCTGAACTCCTGCAATGGTGCAACTGACTAAGCTGGAGATGCCTCTGGAGTTTGTAATCCCTGCACTACCTGCTCAGGAGTGCGAGCAGCGGGGGTCTGATTACCTCCCCCAGCCTGCGAAGTAGCTACTGCTGTGGTGGCTAAAACTCCCTGAGCCAGGCCAGTGCAAACTATCAAAATCTGAGCCAAAGTATCCTGAAGACCTGGAATCACAATGGGCACAACTGGTGCTTAAACTAGTGCTGCTGGAGCCTGGTCTTGAGCTGGGACAGCTGGAGGATCCACAGGTGCTTCCCCTGCTGCTCTACCTCTGCCATGACCATGACCGCGTCCACGACCTCTGGTGGTCTCAGTGGGTGGTACTGGTGGTCATCCATCACGTCCGATAGCTCGTGTCCTCATCATCTGTGAGAGAATAGAACAAAGAGAAGGTTAGTACTCGGATCAACAAATGTGCACGACAAGAATTTCAAGAATGTGAAGTTTTCCTAGAGGTTCTGCAGCCTTCCGAGGATAAGTACAGACGTCTCTGTACCGATCCGCAAGACTCTACTAAACCAGCTCATGACTCGCGAGACCTAGTAACCTAGTCTCTGATACCAACTTGTCACGACCCAATTCCCAAACTCGACCGTGATGGCGCCTCTCGTGAAGACAAAGCCAGCCAGAAAAATGCAAACACCTCTTTTAAAGCAATTAATTAACATTAATAATTCTAACACATGTTTAATATATTAAATAATGCAGAAATAGCGAGGGAAACCATACCGACACAGCCCAAACCGGGGTGTCACAAGTCATGAGCTACTACAGAGTTTGCTATAAGTCTACGAGATATAGTATCTGATATGATAGTATGAAGGAAACTCAAATGATATAAAATAGGGGATACAAGGGGCTACGGACGTCAACAACTACCACGTCGCTCCAACTCGCTGCCTGGTCTGGAAAGAATCAGTGCTCAGGTGCAGACTCTGCTATGCCTATATCTACACACATGGTGCAGAGAGTAATGTAAGTACTCCGACCCCGTGACTAATAATAATAAATAATAACCGAACGCATGAAAACACATAACTGCACAAAGCAATTCTATATCAGGCAGTAAAAACAGTAAAGAGTCAAATGAAATCTCCTTTTAAAAATAGGTAAATCAAGTAAAACAACAAGTAAATAGTGAGTAGAAATCTGCCCCTCGGGCCCAGTATCAATCGCTCAGAACAGTATCAGCCCCTCGGGCTCAATATTAGTCACTCAAAATTAATATCAGCCCCTCGGGCTCAGTATCAGTCACTCAGCATAATATCATCCCCTCGGGCTCACTCTCATATCACATGGGTACCCGCGCTCACTGTGGGCGTGCAGACTTCGGAGGGGCCCTTTACGGCCCAAGCGCTATATCAACATAAGGCCTGAAAGCCTTCTCACATCACACACGAGGCCTGAAAGCCTCCTCACATCACTCACAAGGCATGAAAGCCTCCTCACATAACTCACGAGGCCTGAAAGCCTCCTCATATCACTCCAGCCACCTCGTGGCATATAAATGTATCTTAGGCCCTTGGCCTCACTCATTCCAGAAAATATCATAAGCCCTTTTTCGCATCAATAAATAGTAGTGCTCAACCCAAACAAGAGTGGAAATATCATTTAAGTTTTAAAATTCAATCTAAGTGGCTGAGTTTGTAAAAAAAATAGTGTAATCATTAAGACTGAGTTCAAGTGATGTATCAAAATAATGAGGAAACAGTGATAAAAGTCCACAAAGGATTCAAGTAGTCGGCATTAAGCCCAAAATATGGCAATAAGCCCAAATAATGATGGTAATAACATATCTCAGTCAATTACGCGGTAAAATATCAAAAACGGGACAGGCCAGTCACAATCCCCAGTAATAAATAACCCCGCGCTCGCTATTAAGCGCGTGTTTCACCTCAACATAGCACTACGTTGTGCAAATCCGGGGTTTCAAACCCTCAGGATATCATTTACTATCATTACTCACCTCAAGCCGGCCAAAATCCTCGCTCGCTATGCCCTTGCCTCTCAAATCGGCCTCCTCGCATGTCGAATCTGATCAAAACCACAACGAATACATCACAATAGGCTAAGTGAACATAAACCAATCGAAAAGAATCGAAAAACATCGGAAATCACGAAATTTGCAAAACCCGAGCCCCGGGCCAACTGCTAGAAACTCAGAAATTTTTACATCAACGCGATCCTTATCTCACCACGAGTCTATACATATCAAGAACTCCCAAATCCGAGTTCAAATGACCCATCAAAATCCAATTTGAAATATCAACACCCAAGCCCTAGTTCTTCCCCCTTTTTGCTAAGTCTTCATGAATTTCTAGGTTGATTCTACAATTAAATCACGTTTTTAGGTCATAGAAATTACCTCCAATCAATCCCAGTCTAAATCCCCTTCAATTCCCGTCTAAAAGCTCTCAAGGATGTTCAAAAATGGTGGAATAATACCTTAGCTCGCGAAGAAAATGTTATTAAAACTATTCTGCCCAGGTGACCTTTTCCTCTATGCGAACGTGAGGGTTTTCTCGCTTTCGCGATGCTCAAATTTCCATCAGCCCAAAAATTCCCTTCATGAATGCGACGCTTCCTCATAGCTCATTACGCGAATGCGACAACACACATGCGAACGCGAACCCAATTTCTTATACGCATTCACGACTACTGCCACGAAAACGCGATGCACAATTAGCTAGCCGCGGACCCACACACGCGAACGCGAAGAGTAAACCATCAGCCTCCCAATTCCCTTCTTCGCGAGTGCATGACCCTTTATGCGAACGCAAAACGTAAATTTTCTGCAACAAACAACTGGAAAAACCTGCAACTTTCAAAGGCCGAAATTGGTCCGATTGACCCTCCGAAATCACCCTGAGGCCCCTGGGACCTCAACCAAAAGTACCAACACATCCTAAACATCATTCAAACTTTATCCAATCATCAAAACACCTCAAACAATGCTACAACCATCAAATTACATTGGATTCAAACCTAAGTTCTTCAAAACCTTCAGAAATACGCATTTGATCAAAAACTCGACCAAAACACCTCCGAATGACATGAAATTTTGCACACACATCCCAAATCACCTAACGAAGCTATAAAAACTCTCGGAATTCCATTCCGAATCTCGGATCAAAATCTCACCTATGAACCGAAACTCGCCAAAATACTAACTTCGCCAATTCAAGCCTAATTCTACATTGGACCTCCAAAATCAATTCTGATCATGCTGCTAAGTCACAAATCATCCCCCGAAGCTAACCGAATTACCAAAAATCACATCCGGTCCCTCTAACTCATAAGTCAACATCCAAATGATTTTTTCAAACCAAACCTTCCTTAAAGTGACCAAGTGTCTCATTTCCTTCTAAAACCAATCCAAATCGACTCATTCACCCAAGAATCTTATAATGAAATATAAGGAAGCATAAAATAAGGAAAACGGGGCGGTAACTCACGTGACGACGGGTTAGGTCATCACATATTGCATTTTACTATAAGTTCCTTACAGTAAGCTCCTTTCAACTTTCAAAAGCTCCTTTTACTCCTTTCAAAAGCTCTTTACTGTAATCTCCTTTCACATTTTACTATGAGATTGCATTTTACTGTAAGTTCACCCTTGTATGACTCCTTTCAAAAGCTGTCAGATATGTATGAACTCCATTCTCAAGTACATGTATGGACGATTGCTTCTCTTTTGTCTCCAACTTCCTGATCAACTCCCTTTTTCTATGCAATCAATGAAAAGACTATATCTCAAACTTTGGTCATAAGCTATTTTTTTGGGTTATAAAATGTATCAACCTTGCAATTCATTTGATTACACAATGCTTATTCTTAATTCTTACAAATAAGAAACAAGACTTCAATTGGCATCTCAACTCATAAATAAAGCACCAGTGGTGGCACCCGAAAATATGTGCAGCTCACCTAGTCAATATTGTTCCTCAAGACCGATCCACTCATGGAAAGTGAACTAGCCTGTTAACTATCGAGTCCAATGCATCTACATTTCTCCGGATGATTTTCAGCTGTGTTGCAAGACTATCAATTCCTTTCATTTCCTCATTCAATTTCAGACAAGAGTTTATATATCGGTTTTCTTTAGTTGTTGCATCAAGTGCACATTCTTGAACTCATCTTGCGGCATCACCAAAGCAGTTCATGTGATCAACAGAAGTACTAGTAACCTCAGATAGAGTAGAGCGTAGAGAAGCAAAAAGAGAAGTGAAGCTCTCGACGATTGCCATGGAATATCTCTCTACTACTTGTATTGCTTTCAGAATCTCTTTGCCATTAATTTAAGACTGCATTTTGGTGATCGCAACATTCTCCTCTTTGTTGTTGTTCTTCATCTTGTTCTGATTTGGTATCATCAGAATTTTGCATTTTGGTGATCGCAACATTCTCCTCTTTGCTGTTGTTCTTCATCTTGTCTGATTTGGTATCGTCATAATTTAGCTGATTCATCTCCTGCTCTGATTCTATTTTCAGATTATCAAACTGGGTCGGAGAATCGAACAATTGTAAATTTTGATTGAACGGAGGGGCAAAGCTGGTCATAAGTTGTTAGATATGATATCTTGTGTAGTAGTTAGAAATTTGATATCTGCAATTGCGCATTTGATCTCAAACGTGATGATCCAAATGACAAACTATTCTTCTCTCAACAATATTTTTCCAAGCAATTTTGGGTGAAGAATGCACAAAAAGGCTGATTTGGTATGTTTGCTTGTATGATATACATTTACAAATATACTAAAATACTTCATAGATGAGACTATACATACTTTTGGGACATTAATAAAGCAGATTCTTGCAATTTTGCTTGTGTCCCTTTCTGGTTATGGACTTTTAGTTTCATAATCTCGCAAACTATTATCAGCTTTGTTGTTTGGCAACATTTACTTCCTATTGACATAGTTATTTTATAATTTCAGATCATACAGTTTAGCGGGTAGAAGATTTCAATATGACGAAGAGTTTCAGAGATTATTTGAAGATTGTTATTCGTTAAGATTAGTTATATAATGACATTAGCTATTTACTTCAAACAATATGAGTTATTTTTTAAGGTTTTGTGATATTAATATTTTGGATTAGTACTTCCTTTTGTTTGTTAAGATTTAACGAGATATACTATAGTTTTATGAATTAATATCAATATGTTTTGTTATTTGCATTATTTTTTGGTCGAATGTAGTAACTATTATTAATGGTACCTAAACTTACCGTTATAACTTGTGAATTTTAGTGCCAATTTAACAGGATTGAGACATTTATACAGGGATATTGTAACCATTATATTCCAATTAAAGATTATTTTTAGCGGCAATTTAATTGACTTTACTATCCATTAAAATGGACGCTAAAGGGGCATACTAATACATTTTTAGAAGAGATAGTGTTGCCACTTTAATTGCCACAAAACAATTACCGCTAAATGTATGGACTTTTAATGACAAATATTTTGAATTTAACGACTATAAAAATAGACGTTAAAGGTGCATCATTAGTCATTTTTAGAATGGGTTTAGCAGCCATAATAACTGCCGCAAACAATTATCGTTAAAGCCGATGGGTTTTAGTGGCAATAAGTCATACCTCTTACCAGCTTTTGGCAGAAATGCCGCTAAAGGCTTTACCGACCCCAACATCACCAGCTAAAGATCAATTGTCAGTAAATGATATAGCGGCTATTGTTATTGCCGTCAATGCTGTTTTTTATTGCCGCCAAAGACCTTTTTTTGTAGTAGTGCTCGTGGCACTCTAAAATGCAACTAGGGGATGTCGTACCCTATGTTGGCAAAAAGTGATGCAGCCAGGGGATGTAGTACCTTGTGTTGACAATAAGATGAGACTCGTGGCACTATGAAATGCTACTAGGGGATGTCGTACCCTATGTAGAGAATAACGCAGCCAGGGGATGTAGTACCCTGTGTTGAAGATAGGATATTGGTTTCTCTGCGAAACCAGAGATTCTGGGTTCGTTCGCTAGTGAAATCGCCAAGAGCTGTCACGCCTCCTTTTTCCCGCCCGAGGGGAGGGTATAAGGGGGTTTTTCCCAATTTAAGTGACAATCAAAACAAGATTATTTATTTAAAATTCAGAGTCGCCACTTGGGATAATTTAGGGTGTCCCAAGTCACCGGTTAAAATCCCGAATCGAGGAAGTTGACTCTATTTACGGTCTGCGAACACAGAAATCCGGGTAAAAAATTTTGTTAACCCGGGAGAAGGTGTTAGGCATTCCCGAGTTCCGTGGTTCTAGCACGACCGCTTTGGTCATACTTGGCTTAATCAAATTATTTAATTACTTATTTTAGAACCTATGCACAATTTTCTTTTTACCGCTTTTAATTAAGAAATTTATCTTGAAACGGGTCACGCGTACGTGTACCCATTTGTTTGGCGCGTCAAAAATCATATCACGCGAACGTGTCCACAATTAATAACGCCTCATTAATATCAAGAAAATTTGGCCGAAGTTGTGTGAACGCATACTCCGATTTTTTTATTTTTAAAATCGTGATTATGTCACGCGAACATTTATACAATCACGATGATTTATTTGTTAATACGCGCCTAAAGCAAACTATGATTTTCGTAATTTGATTATTCCTAAGATTTGAGATGAAGGTGAAGCCATAAATTATGGACGATTATTATGGGAGAGATAATGTGATTTAACTTTTGTAATTATTTTAGGAGAAAAAAATACCTATTAAAGAACAAAGCACTTACGATCTTGTCAAGGCCAGATTAACGACCTGATCTTCTCTTTCCATTATTACAAACTCCTAATTCCCATGGATTCTTTATTTAAAAAAAAAAAATTGAATCACAAAACTAAATCCATTGAATGTTCAAATTACCCCAGATGCACAACCGCAAAGGGTGAATGTGCGCGTGCAGGCTATAGACATCAGATATGGCCAAGTTTTTAAAGAGTTTACAATTGTTGGTCCTTGGTTATTATACTGTATTTGTAAATAACAATTCTAGAAAATAAACTGTTAACGTATAAACGTAAATATAAATAAAGCAGTAATTAATTCGAGCTCACTGAATTCACAGTGTTTCCTTAAGGAATTTAATCCCCTCCTAGTACCCAAGGTTATGGATTATTTCCTCTCAGGATAGGACGAATTACACACTGGTATAGCGGTACTTCAAACCCCAGTGTTTCAGCGAACACAAAGTTCGGCAGCAAATCACACTTACGGATGCTTTGTTTGTAGTTAAAAACAATGCAGAATAAAGGAGGACAACTCAGAAGTCGAATGGAAATTCTGAGAGGAAGGAATGCAATGTATAGCCGATGTTGAATTCTTACTGAAGAGGATATCAGATTGCAATTCGTTTTTCCAGTGTATACTGAGTGTATACAGAGTGTATATCTGTATACAGAGTGTATATCGAGTGTTTATCGAGTATTTGTTTCCAGTGTATCTCTTTCTCTCCAAGTGATGCTCTATTTATAGCAGTAATTTGAGAGAAATCCGTCCCTTCCATGGTGGAACAAGCACTAGACTATCATGGAGGAAGCACTTACATGGTGGAATGAACACTTGCTTGGTGGAAGGAGCACTTGGCCATGGTGGGAGGTGCA
>MU682694.1:616-11407 GCA_026770625.1 Nicotiana glauca
CGACTTATGTTCTTTTAGCTTGTGTTGCCCGTGGGTTTCCGGGTCTGGGAGGTTACTTTAGTGTTGGTATTAAAGTGTATGTGCCAGGCGGCAACTGTATACATTATTCTTGTTATTTAGTTTTGGTTATAAATTTGGCAATTGTTATCACTTCCGCATGTGTTAAGCTTACCTGGTCGCGAAGACTAGGTGCCGTCATGATGTGTTCACAATTGGTGAACTAGGGTCGTGATAGTTAGTTATCCCTTCCCCATTACTAAAATTCCTTAAGATGAGCTATTAAGTAACATCACATTATTCAGGGCCATTTAACAAACATACAGAAACCACAGAAAAATCCTAATTCAAACAATTTCAGTATGCCTACTCCAGAACAACTCAAGCAACGTAATAAATCTAAATCGTTTGCAAGACTAAATAACAAATAAGTTAAAAGTTTCACAACAATCCTAATATTAATTCTAACCAATTCTCTCAGAGAATAGAAAAATAAAAAGAAGGAGAAGAAGAAGAAATGGCCAAATTACAGAAATCTAAAAGGAAACTTGCCTGACCAAACTCGAACTATCGACTTGAATTTTCCCATTTGGTCTGCAAATAACGTCACTTGCTCGTTCATTTTCATGAACAAGCGAGTATCGTTATTTTGAGACCTAATCGACTCTATCTCTTTAGCCTATTGCCCGGAAAAATCGAAGTCTGTCTGGGCTTTCTAGGGTTCAAACCCTAGATTTGATATTCGAGCCTTTGTGTTGAGATTCTTAGGAAGCTGGTAAGGGATTTGGGGTGAGAGTAGTCCGGTGATTTTATGGTATCAATTTGAGGTCAATCGGGTAAACTAGGGTTCGACCGGACTTCTTCAATTTAAGATTCGAGAAGCCTAGTCGATATTCGAGGGAAGCGGTTTGGATATTTGGAATGGGGAGTTCGAGTCGAGGCTAGGGTGTTAATTTGGAGGTCACCGGAGAAGAGGCCGCCGGGTTCAGGGCGGTGGAGAGGGGTGGCGGCTGCTAAGGTTTGGGTCGTTTGGTCTCTGATGTTGGATATGAAAGGGACGGGGAGGGGGGGTTCGAAGGAGGAGGGGGTCTATTTGGAGATATATATACGGGAGGGGCGAACAAATCTAGGCCGTTAGATCAACTGAGATCAATGGCCTGGATTAACCACTTAAAAAGAACGGCGTCGTTTAGATCAACTGAGATCAATGGCCTGGATTAACCACTTAAAAAGAACGGTGTCATTTAGACACTCCAGGGGCTGGGTCGGTCTTGTTTGAACGGGTCAGGTCCGATTAATGGGTAATGTGGTGGGATCTCGACCGTTGGATCGAATTGATCCAATGGCTTGGATCAATTGGACCCAAGAGACGTCGTTTTGATGGAGTGTAGATACGGAACGGGTAGAAGGGCGGGTCTGGGCTGGACCGGACGAGTTTTTGCCAAAATCAATTGGGCCAGGGGATTTTTGGCCCAATTTTAATTCCTTTCTCTTTTTATTGATTTTCTTTCATTTTACTCCTAAATCAATTTCAAAATTAAAACCAAAATTCTAACATAAATTAATAAAAACCAAAATTGACTTAAAAATACTAATTTACTTTAAATAACATTTATCACAAGTAATTAAATACTAAAAATAAAATAATCACACAATTTTGACATTAACACTAATAATGCAAAAATACATATTTTTATGATTTTCATTCTTTTTGTAAATCAGTTAATTATTTATTAATTCCAAAATGTTGATTTAAATTGTGAACACAATTTCAACATATTCTTTGTATTTTTCTATTAATTTAAATAACATACATGCACACACAAATGCGAACAATTACTAAAAATATTACAAAAATTAGCAAAATTTCATACAATAAAACAAATGTTTTTGTTTCAATTTTGTGGGAATAATTCATGTGAGGCAAAAATCATCTGCTCACAACTTTCCCTCTATGTTCGAAAAAATGAAAAGTTTTTGTGCAAAGATAAAGTGAGCGGATACGAGCATTTTTTGCCCGTTTGACTACTCCGTGTGAAACATTTTTTTGAAAGATTTGACCGAACCTCTGCTTTAAAGGTTTCCTACATATCCTTGGCTTAAAAGGAATCAGGTCAACATAGTTCGGAAAGTTTTGGTAGCTGGGACTACCATGAAGCTGTGTTTATTGTTGTTGTTGCTGCTGCTGCTGCTACTTGCTGACCCCTTATTACACCATGCTACACGAAAAATAAAGAAGTTAGACTAGGCTATGAATTACAAAAATCCTATCTAGACCTTCAAACTTGATCTTGTATTTCTTGTTGTCTTGTATTCTCTAATAGCAATTCTTTTGTTGCAGCCTTGCACTGATTTCTTGACTTGGATTGTATTCCTCCGCTCTTTAGGCGGGCTCTTGACTTCAAAACTTAAAAGGTACACCTCTGTTCTCCAGGCGGGCTCCTGACTTCAAAACATTAAAATTACACCACTGTTTTCCAGGCGGGCTCCTGACTTCACAACTTTAATAATTACACCTCTGTTCTCCAGGCGGGCTCCTAACTTCACAACTTTAAAATTACACCTCTGTTCTCCAGGTGGGCTCCTGACTTCACAACTTTAACAATTACACCTCTGTTCTCCAGGCGGGCTCCTGACTTCACAACTTTAACAATTACACCTCTGTTCTCCAGGCGGGCTCCTGACTTCAGCAAATTAACAATTACACCTCTGTTCTCCAGGCGGGCTCCTGACTTTAACACTTTAAAACTTACACCTCTGTTCTCCAGGTGGGCTCCTGACTTCACAACTTTAAAAATTACACCTCTATTCTCCAGGTGGGCTCCTGACTTTACAACTTTAAAAATTACACCTCTGTTCTCCAGGCGGGCTCCTAACTTCACAACTTTAAAAATTACACCTCTGTTCTCCAGGCGGGCTCCTGACTTCACAACTTTAAAAATTACACCTCTGTTCTCCAGGCGAACTCCTGACTTCACAACTTTAAAAATTACACCTATGTTCTCCAGGCGGGCTCCTGACTTCACAACTTTAACAATTACACCTCTGTTCTCCAGGTGGGCTCCTAAGTTCCAACTTTAAAAATTACACCTCTGTTCTCCAGGCAGGTTCCTGACTTCAAAACTTTAACAATTACACCTCTGTTCTCCAGGCAGGCTCCTGATTTCAACACTTTAAAACTTAGACCTCTATTCTCCAGGTGGGCTCCTGACTTCACAACTTTAACAATTATACCTCTGTTCTCTAGGCGGGCTCCTGACTTCCAACTTTAAAAATTACACCTCTGTTCTCCAGGTGGGCTCCTGACTCAAAACTTTAACAATTACACATCTGTTCTCCAGGCGGGCTCCTGATTTCAACACTTTAAAACTTACACCTCTGTTCTCCAGGCAGGCTCCTGACTTCAGAACTTTAACAATTACACCTCTGTTCTCCAGGAGGGCTCATGACTTCAGAACTTTAAAAATTACACCTTTGTTCTCTTAGCAGGCTCCTAACTTCACAACTTTAACAATTACACCTCTGTTCTCCAGGTGAGCTCCTAACTTCACAATTTTAACAATTACAAAGAAAGTTTTCTGCCCTAGCTTGGTAGCTGTTTGGTACTTCCTCTCTTTCCGCGGAAAATTTTCTCCACTATTAACAACATTTCCTGCCCCTGTTTCAAACACAAAGAAAAATTGGTCAGTTTAGGGTGTGGTGATTGGATGTGATGCTCCTGCTGGGGATGGTTTTACCTTCTTTCCTTTCCATATTCAGTTTTGTCCGACGGCCTTGAACTTGGTCTAGAATTTCCGACCCTCTGACTAACCCTTTCCCAATTGTTGCTTTCCCATTTGTCGTCTTTCTTATTTGATCCCATTCCTTTCACATAAACTTGGACCATTCCATCATTCAGATTTCCAATGACGCCTTTCACGTCTCATCATATCATTGTCGGCCTGTCCTAGCCACATTTCACTTTGCACCATATTGGATACTGGTAGTAAGCTTTGAAATTCCTTTTTATTTGTTAGACTCAAATTATTATTGAAAAATCCTTAGCCAAAAGAAAAAAATGCGATGATTTCATAAGAAAAAAGATAAAAAGAAAATCTCCCTATAGAAGACCATTTGAGAAAAGAAAGAGGACTTATCTGAATGGGATAACCGATTCCTAATGATCATGTTGTGCATTTTGGATTAATCAACCCAGTATATTCAATTCAATCAATTTCCAGTTGTCTTGCTCCTGCCTTAAAATTCTCACAATTCAATTCTCTACTAAATTCTATGTTTGTTCTGCTTGATGCCTCGACGAATTTCTGCCGTCAACCTTAAACTTGTTCGTTCATTTCTCAGTTCCTTGTCACCTTATGGTGCCTATGAAGATTTTCACCAATAAGACTCTCTTATTTTTTGGACTTCTCTTAGCTTACATCGCCTTATCGTGCCCTGCGGTTTTTCACTAACTATACTCTCTCATTTTTGGATTTCTCTCTGCTTACGTCGCCTTACAGTGCCCTTGTGGGTTTTCACTAAATAAGACTCTCTCATTTTTCATTCTTCTTGCTTAAAACTGGAGTATTGCCCCTGATATGCATTATCTATACTTGCTTGACTTGGCACCCCTCGAAGACTGATCGAGAGGTCTTTCATTGGATGTTAATATGGGTTCTTGGATAGGTTTGGCAAGAAAATGGTATCAAAAAGTTCAAACCAAATCCAACGGGCTAGAATTACAACTTTTGGAACCAACTTTCTCATTTCAAACATAACTTCTGCCCCAGTTTCTTATTTGGGGACCTTTTGAGTTTTACTTCCCTATGACCGAGCCGTGAAGCTTCCTACGTATCCTTAAGAGGAATTGGTTCAAACGTAGTTCACCCGAATTCCTTGTTATTACAGTTTTCTCTTCATTTATTATTGTATATTTTCCTTTCCTGTTTTTCTTTTCTTTATATTTTTTACTTTTTCTTTTCTTTCTTCTCTTTTACTTTCTTCTTGGTTATTGATTCTAAAAGAGGGATACCAAATAAAATAAATAAGGCTCAAAAGGGTGAACAAAGGGTAAAGTGTTTAGATAGCAGAACAAATTGCCTTCGTCATTTAAACCTTCGAGATAATGCCGAGTACAAACAATCAGTGATTATACTAAAGAAATCATACATAATATATCTTGACTGCATCAGAATTGATAGCCATATCTATGCATTTTCCTTCAATATCTGTTAAACATAAAGCGCCATTGGACAATACTCTGGTCACAATGAACGGTCCTTGCCAGTTTGGGGCGAACTTGCCCTTTGCTTCAGCCTGATGTGGAAAGATCCGTTTCAACACTTGCTGCCCCACTTCAAACCTCCTAGGACGCACCATCTTGTTATACACTCTTGCCATCCTCTTTTGATACAATTAGCCATGACATACTGCTGCTAATCTTTTTTCATCAGCTAAACTCAACTGCTCCAAACGGGTTTTGACCCACTCATCATCATCAATCTCAGCCTCGGCGACAATCCGAAGAGACGTGATTTCAACTTCTGCAGGAATCATTGCTTCAGTGCCATATAGCAACAGATAAGGAGTTGCACCTACTGACGTACGAACAGTAGTGCGATAACCCAATAATGCAAATGGTAACTTCTCATGCCATTGCCTGGAACTTTCTACCATTTTCCTTAGTATTTTCTTTATATTCTTGTTGGCTGCCTCAACTGCTCCATTCGCCTTAGGATGATATGGGGTGGAGTTGCGATGTGTAATCTTAAACTGCTGACAAACTTCTTTCATCAAATTGCTGTTAAGATTAGTAGTTTTATCTGTGATGATTACTTTTGGGATTCCAAATCGACAAATGATATTGGAGTGTACAAAATCAACCACCACCTTCTTAGTTACAGACTTGAAAGTTCTGGCCTAAACCCATTTGGTAAAATAATCAATGGCTACCAGAATGAACCTGTGCCCATTGGATGCTGCTGGATCAATGGGCCCAATGACGTTCATGCCCCAAGCAACAAAGGGCCACGATTCCGACATTGCGTGCTATTCTGATGGCGGAGAGTGAATCAAATCCCCATTTATCTGGCATTGATGATATTTGCGCACAAAGCTGGTACAATCTCGCTCCATAGTGAGCCAATAATACCCTGCTCGAAGGATCTTCTTCGCTAATATATACCCGCTCACGTGCGTCTTGAAAACTCCATAATGTACTTCCGTTATGACTGCCGTAGCTTGTTTAGCATCTATGCATCTTAACAATCCAAGATCTGGCGTTCTTTTATACAACACTCCTCTAATGAGGAAAAATCCACTTGCCAACCATCGAATTGCTCTCTTTTGATCTCCTGTGGCTTGAACCGGGTATATCCCTATTCTGAGGTACTCCTTTACATCATGGAACCATGGTTCGCCATCAAGTTCCTCTTCCACCATATTGCAATAAGCATGCTGATCATGAACTTGGATATGTGATGGATCGACATGAACTTTGTCTGGATGATGCAACATTGATGCTAATGTAGCCAAAGCATTGGCAACTTCGTTATGGACTCTTGGGATGTGCCTAAACTCCACCGATCAAAACTATTGACATAGATCATGCAAACATTGCCGATACGGTATGAGTTTCAAATCCCGTGTTTCCCATTCTCCTTGAATATTATATATCAGGAGGTCCGAGTCTCCCAAGACCAAAACGTCTTGGACATCCATGTCTGCAGCTAACCGTAAACCCAAAATGCATGCCTCATATTCAACCATGTTGTTGGTACAATAAAATCGAAGCTGAGCCGTAATAGGATAGTGATTAACTGTTTCGAAAATAAGCACAACCCCTATTCCAACTCCTTTCATGTTTGCAGCCCCATCAAAGTAAAGTTTCCAACCTGGGTTTTCAGTTAGTTCCAGCTCATCAATATGCATTGTCTCTTCATCAGGAAAATAAGTCTTCAGCGGCTCATATTCTTCATCGATCGGGTTTTCGGCCAAGTGATCAGCCAACGCTTGGGCTTTCATTGCAGTCCTTGTCATATAGATAATGTCAAACTCCGTGAGTAAAATATACCATTTTGCAAGTCTCCCTGTGGGCATAGGCTTTTGAAAGATATACTTCAACGGATCCAAGCGGGAAATGAGGTAAGTAGTGTAAGATGACAAATAATGTTTCAATTTTTGAGCTACCCAAGTTAGGGCACGACATGTCTTCTCGAGGCAAGTGTACTTAACCTTATAAGCCGTGAACTTCTTGCTAAGATAGTAGATGGATTGTTAATTCCTGTCGGTGACGTCGTGCTGCCCCAGTACACAGCCAAATGAATTTATCAAGACCGTCAAATAAAGAATCAAAGGTCTTCCTGGTTCAGGTGGGACCAACATAGGTGGATTTGACAAATACCCCTTTATCTTATCAAACGCCTCTTGACATTCCTCAGTCCATTTGACCATGGCATCCTTCTTCAATAACCTAAAAATAGGTTCACAAGTTGATGTGAGCTGAGCAATAAACCTGCTGATGTAGTTCAACCTTCCTAACAGACTCATCACTTTAGTCTTGTTCTTCGGAGGTGGCAATTCCTGTATAGCTTTGATCTTGGACGGATCCAACTCAATGCCTCGCCGACTGACTATAAATCCCAACAGCTTTCCGGATGGAACACCAAATGCACACTTGGCAGGGTTAAGTTTAATGTCATACCTGCGAAGCCTTTGAAAGAACTTCCTCAAATCTCCGACGTGGTCGGCCTGCCGCTTTGACTTGATGATTACATCATCCACGTACACCTCAATCTCTTTGTGAATCATATCATGGAATACAGTGGTCATTGCTTGCATGTATGTCGCCCCAGCGTTCTTCAGACCAAATGGCATTATTCTGTAGCAATAAGTTCCCCACGGTGTGATGAATGCCGTCTTCTCTGCATCTTCTTCATCCATCAGGATCTGATGATACCCAGCATAACAATCCACAAAAGATCCAATCTCACGCCTCACACAATTGTCAATCAAGATATGGATATCGGGTAATGGGAAGTTATCCTTTGGGTTTGCTTTGTTCAGATTGCGGTAATCAACGCATACTCTGATCTTGCCGTCCTTCTTCGGTACTGGCACTACATTGACCAACCATTCAGGATATCGAGTGGCTCGAATAACCTTCGCATCCAGTTGCTTGGTTATTTTTTCCTTAATCTTCAATCTTCATACTCATGTCAGTTTTGAATTTTTTCAATTTTTGCTTGATAGGAGGGAATGTCGGATCAGCGGGCAATTTGTGAACCACTAGATCAGTGCTTAAACCTGGCATGTCGTCATACGACCATGCAAACACATCTTTGTATTCCATGAGTGTTTCGATTAATTCTTTTTGAGTTTTGGGTTCAAGATGGATGCTTATTTTAGTCTCTCTGATGTTACCCGCGTCCCCTAAATTTATGGCTTCAGTATCATTCAAATTGGGCTTATGTTTTTTCTTAAAATGACTTAATTCTTTATTAATGTCCTCAAGAGCCTCATCTTCGTCAAATTCTGACTCGTAATCACACTCAACCTCTTGAACTATTACCTCAGATTGATTTCTTAGACTGGGTTGAGGATTCCTTATGCACATCATATCATTAGAATCGGTGTAAAAGGAACTGTACAGAAAATAAAAGAAAAGAAGAAAAGAAAATATAAAATTTATCAGGAGTGAAAAACAGGAAGAAATTGCATTTTATTAAAAATGGAAGATAACAAGGTTTGCACACTTAAAAACAAACTGAAATTCAGATTACATCCCTAAAATAATCCATACAAACTTAAAGGAAAATCAAAGCAGACTACCAAGGCTCCCTCCGGGTAGAGACAGGAGTAGCCTTCCAATTATTAATCTTCGCTTTTGGCCCGACAAACTGTATTTCTGCGTGGCTAGGACCCTCGCCGAGTTCTAACATGTTCACCTTGCTGAACAACTGCTCAAATCTTTCTATCAACTCCTTATCAGGGATAACCTTATCATTGGGAATCGTCGTAGCTGGTCGTTTTTTGGTACCCGCCTTGACAAATGACCTGGAGAGACGTGGGACCGGCTTTGGAAGGACCCATGCCCTCTGTTTTAGCTTCTTGGCTCTTCTTATGTCTGTGGTTGCGGGTTGGAATCCTAGACCAAAAGTTCCCACATTTTTAGGGACAGATACTGGTTGTATGATGCCTTGCAAAGCAGATCCTAGACCTTTTCTTGGTACGAACCCATTCTTCAGCATTTCGTATACTACCATGACCGATGCAGCTGTTACCTTTGGGTTAGGGATACACTTCCCCTCTTGCACTTTCTCGACTGTCATTGTGTCTAAAACTTGATAGACCCATGGCCCTTTGTTATCTTCTATTTCTATAAATGGCACAATGGTGTCGCTGTGTGCGCACAAATTGTCTTCCCCATGCACCACTATCTCCTGCCTGTCCCATTCGAACTTGATCATCTGGTGAAGAGTAGACGATACTGCTTTAGCGGCGTGGATCCACAGTTGACCCAATAGCAGATTGTATGAGACAACTATATCCAATACTTGAAATTCCATTGTGAACTCCACTAGTCCTATTGTTAATCCCCACACTATGTCCCCGACTGAGTCTTTGCCCCCGCCATCGAATCCTCGCACACAGATACTATTCTTATGGATCCTCCCATTCTCTACTTTCAGTTTGGTCAGAGTGGAGAGAGGACAGATGTTTGCACTCGACCCGTTGTCAACCAATACTAGTGTGACCATAGAGCTCTCATATTTTACTTCCAGATAAAGGGACCTGTTGTGTTCCGTGCCCTCTACGGGCAATTCATCATCAGAGAAAGTGACTCTGTTCACTTCGAAGATTTTGTTAGCTACTTTCTCCAAGTGATTCACAGTGATTTTGTCAGGGACATGTGCCTCGTTCAATATTTCATTAATGCTCGGCAATGTTCGTCCGAGTGGATCAATAGCGAAAGCAAGGAAATCTGTGCCAATGTTTTCTTTAACTGTTCTACAATGGAATAGTCTTGCATCATCATCTTTTTTAGAAACCTTTCCGCTTCCTCTTCGGTCACAGGTTTCTTTGCTGAAGCTGAATTATCCTTGGCTTTCCTCAAATCTGCGGGAGCAAAATATCTTCCCGATCGAGTTAACCCTTGGGCCTCACAGACCTCCTCCTTGACCTCCTTTCCTTTATACATCACTGCCACAAGTTCCACGGAATAGCCTTACTGCTGATTATCGGTAATTGGGTTACTGGTTTGATGATAACTCGATCGACACGGTCCCCTTCCACATTTATGATGGGTCTGCTGACTGCTCCCGACACAATCACCTTTACTCTCTCACGTCTCATTGCGATCTGGCTTGGAGACCCCTTGTTCACTGCCGCAGATAGCCCAACACTCTTTTCAATCAACTCGAGTGCTGAACCTTCCCTTGTTGGTTGTTCAATTGTCTTTGTCTCACTGGACCGAATTGTCATTACGATTTGTGATGGCTTCTTCGACTCTCCCCCTTTATGCACAATTTCAATCATGTTCGCCTCTGGGTGGGCTGGAATTGGATTCCTGTTGATGTTAGGTACCTCAGGAGCTTACACTTCAATTATGTTAATGTCAATGAGCTCTTGTATTGCACTCTTCTTGTCACGACCCAAAAATCCCTCCAAAGAAGTCGTGATGGCACCTAGTCTCTAAACTAGGTAAGCCTAACATTAACTGAAATAACATTGATACTTATTAACTCAGAATGAAATTTCTCTAAGCAATTTTTCCATTCCCAAAACCGGTAGTACAAGTCACAAGCCTTTCTAAGA
>MU682701.1:2346-25295 GCA_026770625.1 Nicotiana glauca
GCATGTATTTTCACGTTCATAAAGTAAAGATTACAATAAATGCTCGAAACATTACAATGGAATCGAAATAATGATAAGGTAGTAAAGAAAGAAATTAAAAGAAAGGAAAAACATGAAAAGCCAAGTAAGTAATCACGATGAAATAATTGAATGCAGGATATAAAAGCGATTAAGGAAGCAATAAAGTCACAAAAGCATGTAATGGTAAAAGCCTTAAAAATATCCCCAGCAGAGTTACCATGCTGTCGACGCCCCCTTTTTCTAAGGGCGAAATCGAGTTTACGACATTATGGACAAAACAACTCTCATTCCCTTTTGATGAATCGGATTATGGAATTTGAAGAATCTCCACCTAATGATTATAGTGCATTAGGACACTTTAAAGAGAAGAAACGATTTTGAAAGAAAAACCAGAGTTCGAGTAAGGGCTTGAGATTATCTCGAGGGGAAGGTGTTAGGCACCCCTCAAGATCCACTAGTGTGGTTCCCAGTCATGCTTTAATTGTGACTTTAAAAGGAAGGGAACACGTAAGATTTTCATATAGTAGTTACAAATAAGTTTGAAAGTTTTAGAAAATGACATAAATGATTTAAAATAGAGAGAAGGATTAATTGGAAGGAAACAAAAATTTAAGGAAACATTATACAAAATAAAGAAAAGGAAAGGGTCCTAGGTTTAAATAAAATATGGATCACATCAATGCAATACCCAGCAATCACTCCTCAAAGAGGGGTCGCACGAGATATTAGCGCACCGGTCATCATCTCTATATTCTACCCTTCCCGCCCCGTAAAGGTTATTTAAACATAATTAGTCTCGTTTACTTATTGCATGCTAGTACCCGTCCCAACCTATCAGTCCCGGGGGTATTAGGACTTCTAATCCTAAAAGGGAAGAAAAGCGTTAAGGCATATATGGGGTTTGAAGGACAAAAATACTAATTTCGACGACTAAAACAAATAGCAAGTAAGGGGATTGACAAACAAACATACAAGGCTCACATAAAACCCCATAAGTCATATAGCATATAGTTAAGCATGCCTTTCAAATACTGGTTTGGTCTTTAAATTAAAACTTAAGCGGCTGACGAACTAGTTTAACACATAGAATCAGATAAAAAGTCTGCATTAGGCAACTCGGATCCAATTGTCAGAGATTGAAGTATTTTAATCGTTTATTCAGAAAACACTGGTTTCAGACAAGAGCCTACTGCAGAAGAGTTAAAACAGAAAGTTGAAAGTTGCAGAAGTTCAGAAATGACTGTGAAATCAACATATTTGTTCGAGTGAAAATTTAGTAAACTTATGAAGAGGAGTTTTTGAAAGTGAAAATACCTTAAAAGAAATAGTGAGTTACAAGACTATTTTGAAAGATAGATTCAGGAGATCAATAGAATTTAGAAGACCTAAAGGAATTGTTTCAGAAGAAAGACGCGAGTTTGAAAAGTTTAAGAGCATTGCAGATTTACAGAATTTTAAAAGCATTATAGATTTATAAGAGTTTTACTGAAAACGCTACGCTAAAGGCCAATTGACAGGTTATGGTTGCTTAAAACTGAATCAAGCAAGTTGAGACGAACCCCTATAGGCATGATATCTATAGCTGATTTTAAGCATTGTTATTAACTGGTGAAAGCGATTTTTTGACTACCCTATAATTTGCCTAACGCATATGCACTTCTTATATACATAGTTTCTATATGCAACTGATTTACATGAATATTAAGTCCTATAGGCAGGATTTCCAATGATGTACAAGATGATTAAACGCTGGTCCTATAGACATGGTATCTAGGTGACTTATTTAAACATATCTCCAATAGGCATGGTATCTAAGTGATTAAAACATTAACATATAGGCATGGTATATAAGTGATTAAAAACATTAACCTATGGGCATGATATTTACCCTTTTATTGATGCAAAAAGTAAACCCTTCCCACACCCTTTTTACTATATCTCCCTGAGTTCTTGTACAAAGATTATTTACAAATCAAATTGAAATTAAAGATACATCAAAAGCTAACAGCTAGATCCAAGCAGCCTAATTCAATCTTGATGTTCAACAACATGCGTTTAACCAATTCCGGGATCCAGATTTCCAAAGCCTTCTCTTATCCAAAGTGTTTCAGAGTTCCAAGGAGCCTCAAGGGATCCAGGCAGTGCTTACACTCTGGATAACAATTAGAGCAGAATAGTGTAGTGTGGAATAGCCAGCCCTTAGGCATCAAAGTTCAGAGGGAGCTCCAAGGTCCCAAAGCATGGCTTACCAAAGGGGGGCAGAACTTAGAACTCGGAATAAGTGCAAAGTGAGAGAGGGATTAGGGAACCATAGCAAATGATAGTCATGCCCGGCCATGGGTGTAGACTGGCACACCCCTGACCAGTTGCTTGGTCCAAACAAATTAAGAGCAGACCTTAGAGGCCAGACCTGAGTCTGGATGGTGATTAGGACACCACCAGACTTGAGTCAAGGCTTAACACATAAAGGGAGAAGGGAAGTAGGAATTGATTGAGTTAGAGGTTAAAAGGAACCTAGTTCAAAGTCATAGACAGCAATGTGAAGTGCTGCTATGTCTTGAACTACAACTCTCATACAAAGGGGTAAAAGGAAGGGGGTTCACATGAGAAAAAGAGCACACAGAGTTGCAGAAACATGATGAAGGAAAGCATAACATCCTATAAACAGCCACATGGTGAAAGAAAGCATAACAAGATAGAAAATAAACACATAGTGAAGGGGCATTATTTAACTAAGAATGACATACCAGATGCAAAGTACTAGAATAGCAGGACAATAGAGTAAGCAGACAGCAAGAGATCAGCAGGAGCATACTCAAGTCCTCAGCAAATACTTGAGAGTTCAAAGAGAACTTTGAGAATGTTTCAGAAAATAAAGGGAGAAGAGGAGCAAGGTGCTCAATACTATAAGCGAAAAAAGCAATTTTGATTGTGAAAGAGTGTAGAAAAGTTGTATTTTTGAATGCAGAAGTAATGCAGAGAAAGTAGAGAATTGAGAGTCTGTGTGTCAAGCTTGTTAAGCCTTTTTCCTTTTTTTTCAAGTGCAAAAGGGTGGCCCCCTTTTATAGTGCAGAAAACGAGTAGAAAGAGATAAGAAAATAACTTTGAAAATCAGTTTCAATGATTTCGCTTCAGTCAAGGGAATTGATTTCAAACGGGCATGATAATTAAGGAAAGGGTTTGGTTCAAAATCTTTTCCAAAGAAGTACAATAAGGGTAGATACAAAGAACATTATTTAGGGGAAATAGTTCGATAGTACACGGTTTAGACCAAATAAGGAAAGACAATCAATTAGCAGTCAGTAAAATTAGGGCTTGAGTCTTGGATCGAATGAATCCAGCCAGGAAAAGTGAAGAGAAACTTAATTTAAAGAAAATCACCAACAATCAATCAAACCCTTTTGAAAAGGGACTCGGAATCAATCACAGGTTGGCCAAAGGCCTTTTGAAAGAGGAGAATTTGTCATACAAAAAGCATACAGACATGCACAAATAAGAGAACATTGTATAAAAAAAATCCAGGATTATAACAAAAAGTTGAGTCCAATTTATAGACTCTGAATGAGTTCAAGAGAGAACCCTAGGGTTCTTACATAGAACCCTAGTCTGAACACTAGCTTAAACTTGTCAAAAACCCTAAATCCTAGGGTTTCTAACGGAGAGGAGGAGGTGAGCCATTGAAATGGACCCAGAGGTCTCTTTCAGAGACTTGCGCGAAAATAAACATAGAGAATAGTAGGAAACACATTAAATATAAATCATGTAAGAAAATATGGCAGAGACGGTCATGTGAGTTTAGTCTAAAGGCAGAGGAAAATATAAAGTATAAAAAAAAGAACAGAAAACTCAAGTTCATGCGTAGTAGGGAAGAAACACATGAGATAAACACAGATGAAACACACATAAAGAAAAAGGGAAGAAGACTCGGAAAGTTTTTCCAGAAACCCTAGTTTATGAAAAATCGAATAATTTCAAAAGAAAAATTGGGAAATCCCCTGAAACATCGAATATAACACAAATATAGCATAGATCTAAGGGAAAAAAAATAGAAAAACCTCGAATGTCTTTAGGACTTCTCAAAAATCCTAGAAACAAGAAGGCTTGGAAGAGGTGTGGTCTGGAGTCGATCTGAACCATAGCTAGGCTCTTAAGGCTCGAATATGTCGGAACGGGGCCGGAGAGGCCATAGAACCTCAGATCTGTGGAGGATCTGCTCGAACACCATCGAGGTCGAACCTCAAAATCTTCAACAAACATGACTCGGGAGTGAAGAAGAGTGAGCACAGGTCGTCCATGGCCTGAGAAGTCATGGACGTCGGTGGGATTTGGTCGAAGAAGACGATAGGGAGCGGCTAGGGTTTTTGAGTGTTAGAGAGCATTTGAGAGAAAGGGAGGGTTTGAGGGCGGCGGTCGAAGTGAAATGAGAGATAGGGTTAGGGTGATTTGAAATTAAAAATGAAAGAGTGGTTGTGGGCCATTGATCAAAATGATCAACGACCGGGATTAAAAGATGAAACAGACAGGTTTAATTAAATGGGTAAAGGGCCGGGTTAAAATGTCATTGGGTCGTCGATTTGGGCTGGATTTGGGGCCAAAACTGAGATTCCCAAATAGGCTATAATTGAAAGTAATTGAGGCCATAATTGAAATAGCCAGTTTTTCCCTTTTGATTTTATAAAAATAGTAAAAGATGTTTAAAAATAAAATTAAAAGCACTGAATTAGCAAATAATATGTAAGTATTAAATTAAAAATATTGGGATTAATTTTGTAATTTGAAAGTGGACTAAAATTGCAATTTCATGCAACTTAGTTTTAAAATACCAAATAGACTTGTAAAATTATACAAAAATCATGTAAATTATGTTTTGATGTAGATGTGAGAATAAAATAAAATATTCTCCAAAATGGCAAGTTTTGGAAATAATTATTGGGATTTATGGTGTAAAAATAGGCCATAAACTAGTTTAAAATCCTTTTAAAATGCCAAAATCTTTTGGGATGCTCATATATGTATACATATGCTATTTTGAAAGTATTTTGAGTATAAAAGATATATGGGAAAAATTGGGTATCAACAATACACCAGAATATCATCAATAAAAATAATAATGAACGAGTTAAGATATGGCCTGAACACATTGTGCATCAAATGCATGAAAGTTGCTCGGGCATTGGTCATCCCAAATAACATAACAAGGAACTCGTAATGACCATACCAAGTCCTGAAGGCAGTCTTCGAGATATCTGGCTCCCGAATCTTTAACTGATGGTATCATGAGCGCAGGTCAATATTAGAAAACACATGTGCACCCTGAAGCTGGTCAAATAGATCATCAATACGAGGCAAAGGATAACGGTTCTTCAATATAACCTTGTTCAACTGGCGATAATCAATACACATACGCATAGAACCATCCTTCTTCTTCACAAACAAGACAGGAGCACCCCACGGTAAAACACTGGGCCGAATAAAACCCTTACCAACAAATTCCTGCAACTGATCCTTCAACTCCTGCAACTCAGGAGGAGCCATACGATACAGAGGAATGGAAATGGGTTGACTGCCCGGTAACAGATCAATGCCAAAATCAATGTCTCTATCGGGTGTCATGCCTGGAAGATCAGCTGGTAACACATCGGGATAATCCCATACCACTGGAACTGAATCAACAGAAGGGGTTTCAACACTGACATCTCTCACATAACCTAAATACGTGGTACACCCCTTATCAACCATAAACTGAGCTTTAAGAAAAGAGATAACACTACTGGGAGTATGATCTAAGTACCACTCCACTCAATACGTGGAATACCTGGCATAGCCAGCGTCACGGTCTTGGCGTGACAATCAAGAATAGAAAAATAGGTTGACAACCAGTCCATGCTCAAAATAATATCAAAATCCACCATACCGAGTAACAATAAATTTGCTCTAGTCTCAAAACCACGAATAGTAACCAAACATGACCGATAAACGTTGTCCACAACAAGAGAATCTCCCACAGGAGTAGAAACATAAATGGGGACACTCAAAGAATCTTGAGGCACACCCAAATGCAGAGCAAAGTAAGAAGACACATAAGAATAAGTAGAGCCTGGATCGAATAGAACCGATGCATCTTTGTGACAAACCAGTATAATACCTGTAATGACGGAGTCGGACGAAACAGCCTTAATACGAGCAGGAATAGCATAATATCTGGCCCGGCCCCTCTCTCGAGGGCGACCTCTATCTCCCCGACCTTCGCCCCTAGCTTTCTGGGCAGGTAGGGTAGCAGCTGGAGCTGGGATCGTAGTCTGAGAACTGTGAGGAGCACGATGCAGCTGAGCAGTCTGTGAAGATGCACCCCTACCAAGTCTGGGGCAATCCCTAGCCATGTGGCATGTATCACCACACTCGAAACAAGCTCTGGAAGGACGCGGTGACTGTGACTGACTAGGGATAGGTCTGCTGGACTGACCCCTAGAAGTACCCCACGCAGGAGGCGAGCTAGAAACTGAAGGTGCATAGTAAGGCTCCTGAGGTATAGGCGAAGCTGGAGCACTGCCGGCTATTGGAAGAGCTGAATGAATAGGGTGACCCGCATAACCTCTACCATAACAAACACTAGAGTAGTGAACTCTCGAGACCTCTTGGCCTCCCTCTCCCCTTACTCCCTGGCGAGCATACCCTCAATCCTCCTAGCAATGCTCACTACCTGCTGATACGGAATGTCCATCTCCAACTCTTAAGCCATGCTAGATCTGATGGGTAGGATAAGACCCTCAATGAACCTGCGAACTCTCTCCCAAACTGTAGCAACAAAGGCCGGTGCATGCCTGGACAATCTGATATAACGGATGTCATACTCCGAAATGGTCATAGCACCCTGGCGCAAATGCTCAACCTCTGCGTGCCATGCATCCCTAAGACTCTGAGGACGAACTCTCTCATAAACATATCCGAGAACTAGGTCCAAGTCAGTGAAGCAGCCTCAACTGGACTGTCTATCTCATAAGTGGGCCACCAACCATAGGCTGCTCCCCGAAGTTGAAAAGCAGTGAAAGAAACCCCGCTAGAATCCACTATGCCTATAGCGTGAAGAATATGGCGACATTCCTCTAGAAATCCCAAGGCATCGTCTGATGCTAATCCACTGAACACTGGGGGATCATACTTCTTGAACCTTTCAAGTCTCCACTGCTCGTCCTCTAAAGCAGCTGACCCATCCTTGGGCTGAACTGGTGCTACAGGCGGCACGGGAATAATCTCGGGAGCCTGCTCAACCTACACTCGCTGCTCAGGAGTACGGATGGTGGGAGTCTGTGCTCCTCCCCCGGCCTGGGATGTGGCTGCAACAAGGGGAAGAAACCCTGCCTGAGCCAAGGTGGTGTACATACTCATGAACTGAGCCAAACTCTCCTGGAGAGTTGGAGTAGTGGTGGCAATAGTAGGCGTGCCAGGTGCCTGGGCTCTGGCTGGATCTGCTGGTGGTACCTCGGCGGTAGCTCGCGTAGGTGCTCTGGCTGCACCACGTGTGCGTCCTCAACCTCTACCCCGACCCTGGCCTCTGACGGCTGAAGTAGGGGCGCAGGTGCCTGATCATGTCGAGTAGCACGTGTCCCAACCATCTGTGAGAGAATAGAAGACAGAAGTTTAGAATTGATGTCAAAAATATTTCACGACAAGGAATTCAAATGAAATGAAGATTTTTCCTAAATAGTTACATAGCCTCTCATAGATAAGTACAGACGTCTCCGTACTGATCAGTGAGACTCTAATAAACCGGCATGTGTTCCGTGACTCCTATGAACCTAGAGCTCTGATACCAACTTGTTACGACCCCAGTTCACCCTCCATGAACATGTCGTGATGGCACCTAGTTCCTACAACTAGGTAAGCCTAATAATGTAGAAATTTGATATAACTCGCAGAAATAATTAATTAAAACTGAACATATGTAAAATAATAGCTGCATATAAGGTCGTTCGGCCTATACAACTCAAAAGAACTGCAGAAGTCTACAACTCAATCCCAAAACCCAGAAACTCACGGAAAACACAGGATAAAATAAATAATGTAAATGCTCTAATCTCTAGAATGTCTACATCAAAAGTATGATAGAATCCAAACATTACAGATAGAATAAGGAAGGAGACTCTTTGGTCTGCAGACGCTGCAGATATACCTCGAAATCTCCGTAGCTCTCCCCGCCTCAATGATAGTACGCCTGGGTGGAGGAACCTGGATCTGCACATGAAAAATATGCGCAGAAGGGGCATGAGTACACCACAGCGGTACTTAGTAAGTGCCAAGCCTAACCTCGGTTGGGTAGTGATGGGGAAGGTCAGGGCCCTATTGAGATAAAATATATTAATAAATTAACAATATGAAAGAAATGGCAGTAATAATGAGTACACTAGTGGAATAAAACAAGCCAAACAAAGCAATATCAAATACATAGAAAACGGATCAACCATAGAATAAGTACAGCCAATATTAGTGGTAACGATGAGGATCTCCCAGGATATCGTCCTGTAGTCATTTTCTCAACTGTCCAGTGGATCTCCCGGGATACGGTCCCATAGTCCATCACATATGTAAATCTGAAGGATCTCTCGGGATACGGTCCTGTAGTCCAACTATCAATATGCAGGGGGGATCTATCGGGAATCTAACATGCAGTCCCAAAGTAAAAGTGCAGCGGGATCTATCGGGAATCTAACCCGCAGTCCCAAAGTAAAAGTGCATGGGGATCTACAGGGAATCGAACCCGTAGTTCCAAAGTAAACAAACAAGGAGGGGAGCTACCGGAATCCCACATCCGTAGTCCCAATATAAATGAGCAACCACAACCAGAAGATATACAGAAATAAAGTAACAACAGACAAGCAACAGGTAGTACTGGCCTAGCATGCTTCACGTAGTACAGTCAAGGCAACTTAAGTAATTAGGCAAGTTAAATCAACTAAACATGCTTTCCTAATCTAGCACAGGTTATAATTGCAACTAGAATAAAGCAAATATAAAAGAAACTCAATCTCAATATCTTAAGTAAAAATCGGATTTTCAACAATTGGCTCAAGTACGCACTCGTCACCTTGCGTACAAGGCACTCAAAATATCAAATAATAAATCCTAAGGGGAAAGGTCCCCCGCACAAGGTTAGACAAGCCACTTACCTCGAACCGGTACAAAATCAATGAGAAACCATGCCTTTGCCACGAGTATCCGACTCCAAATGGGCCAAATCTATTCAATTCAATTACATATCGTAAATAACATTGCAAACAACTGGTTTTACTATTTAATTCAAAGCTACGGCATGAAATTAGGTAAAATGGCCAAAATGCCCTTTAGTCCAATGTCTCATAATCGAATAATTTTTATATTTTCAGAACCCTCGTAATCTCACGAGTCCAACCATGTAAAAATTTCCCAAATCGGAGGTCAAACACCCACTCAAAACTCAATAGTTTGGTCAATGAAGTTTTACCAATTTTTCATTCCAAAATCCAAATTTTAAAGATGAATTTGTGATTATATTAGTGGGTTTTAAGCATAAGGGAGTAAAGAATCGTTACCCAGTGATTGCCTTCGAAAAACCTTCGAAATTTTCCCCAAATCTGAGCTCTCAAACTTGTATTTTGATAAAAATGGCAGAACCCTCATTTTTGAATGTTAAGTATTGTTTAGGTCCGTAAAGCATCGCGAACTCGGAAGGGAGCTCGCATTCGCGAAGAAGGAAAAATAAAGGGACCAAAAATGCCCTTCGCGATCGTGAAGCAAGGGACGCGAACGCGAAGGCCTGGGTTCAGTGAACTACGTGAGCGCGACTGGGGTTATGCGAACACGTTGAATAAAATCAAGCCCAGCCCTCGAAGTCCAATAAAGCTATGTGAACGTGACATCCTTGACGCGAACACAGTTAAGGAATATGTGAAGCTTCGCGAACGCGGAGCACTAATCGCGAACGCAATGAAGAAAACTTGTCCTCCTCCAGAATTACTCTACGCAAATGCGTGGAGGAGGACGCGAACGCGAATGCGAAGAGGAATGATACCAAAGCTACGCGAACGCGATGAGGGTACCGCGAATGCGAAGAAGGATTTGGGACCTTCACAGCTGAAGGATTTTCTGCAACATTTTCAAACTCCAAAATGCTCTGTTGAGCATCTGAAACACACCCGAGGCCTCTGGGACCTCAACCAAACCTACGGACATATCCCATATCATCATTCAAACTTGTAACAATCCTTAAAACACCTAAATAACGCCGGAAACTCGAATTAATCAATGATTTGAGCCTAAGAACTTCAAATTCCATCAAAACACGCTTTCGATCACAAACCTAACCAAAACACATACGAATGACCTAAAATCTTGCACACACATCCCAAATGATATGATGGAGTTACTACAACTTTCAGAATTCCAATCCGACCCTCAGATCAAAAACTCACTATCGGACCGAAAACTTCAAAAATTCACACTTTGGCATTTCAATCCTAAATGAGCTACGGACTCCCAAAATACATTCCGAACACACTCTCAACCCCAAAATCACCTAACAAAGCTAACGGAACCATCAAATTTCCATTCCGAGGTCCTCTTCACACTGTTCTGACTACAGATCATTTTTCAACACTTAAGCTCTTATTTAGGGACTAAGTATCCCAAAACTCTCCGAAACCCAACACCGAACGTCTCGGCAAACCAAAATAGTAGAAATGAACTTAGGGGAAGCAGTTAATAGGGGATCGGGGCGTTAATTCTTAAGACGACCATCCGGGTCATCACAAAAATAAGCTTAGGTAATGAAATAAAAAAATTCAGCATGCATAAGTATGAAGTTTACGAAAAAAATGCATTAAAAAACTACAAACTACATGACAAAAACTTATGCGTATTCAGTATGAAGTGTTAGGAAATAACCTTAAAAACTTAAGCATGTTAGACCTAAAGTTTAGAAAAAAATCTTCATGCTAAAACTAGAGACTACATGGAAAAAACTTCAGCATGTTTAGTCTGAAGTTTTAGCAAATAAGTTATACAATTTCAGCAGTTTTAGCATGCATAAGCCTGAAGTTTACCAAATTATAGTACAAAAATTTTAAAACAAATATAAGGCTGAAGTTTTAGGAAATACAATTTAAAATCAATTCAAAAAATAAACTTAATAACCTACTTCATCCGAAAAATCAAAGGAAGGGTCCACAAACGTGGTAAAGAATGACTTTGGAATATCAATTCCAGCTAATTTGAATGGCTTGGAATTATATTCACTAACAGTCTTCAACCAGTCTATAAATCTCTGCATCAATCCACTATCTTGATTAACATAATGGAAGGGACACCTTCGTGTAGTCTTTCCTTCTTTCCAATCTTGCCCCCTTCTCTTTGTTTAGGAATGACGTAAGGAGAAGTCAACCAAATACTCTCCATACGAATCTTTTTCCCTATTTTAGCTGGTTTTCTTTTTGCATGCTCTTCCTGCTGTTCTGTCACAACTTACTATTGCGGTTCAGCAGCACGGAAAAAATCCATAGCCATAGCAGCAGATACTTGACCAACTCCCAACTGTTCACGGTGTTCTTGTCTCTCTTCACCAACAACAACAGCAGCGGAATTACTTTCTGGACCAGTCCCTTCTGTACTACCCCAGCAAAAATGAACATAATTTGAAGTTGGGGATATTATTGATGTCACACAAAATATTAGAAGAACTGGACATCTTCCTTCTCTTAGGATTTGGAAGAAGTTATGATGTATTAGATGAGATATGCAAACAACAAGGAAAATATATACATAAATACAACTGATACAAACACACATTAGGCAAAAAAATACCTTGTAAGCAAATTGCACCAAATAACTACCTGGTCTAAGTGTTGCAATACAGATGGTGTTTACATTCCAACGGATCCACTTTCATTACCCTCATATATGCCTATATTTTCATGCAAAAAAATATATTAAATAATACTGACTAAATTTTGAAAATACTACAAAGACATTTCACACTTGTTTGTGAGCCAACATGTGTGAACAGATGTATTTCTCCTTTTTCATATGACAATGTCTTTCTGAATAATCATTAAAAGCATTAAAAAAATTGTAAAATTTCAAACTGAAAATATAGACTTGGATCAAAAGTAATAAATTCGTGATCTATAGAATACCTTGACGTTTGCCTTTCACTACGGTTTCTCTAGACTGTATACCTTTGTCGATCTCAGCAGCTCCAACTTCATTCAACGGTGCAACAACGTCGAGGAGCATTGGAGTATTCTCCGAAAGGATTTTCTTGACTCTATCTTTATGCAATGCAGTATCATTCGAGAGTTTTTGCGTTGTATAATAGAAGCACCACTATTTTCAACTTCCACTACATATTCATAGAGAGGGGAATGATCAATGACCTAATATATATATATATATATATATATATATATATATATATATATATATATATATATATATATATATATAGAACTGTAGTGAAAACTTCATGTGTCTCTACACCTATATTTCTTGGCAAATAACTATTACGTCCGCAAATGGATTGCCTTTCCCAATAGTAGTACCCACATCACTCGGTGTTTGTTCTTCAGTACCAATAGGTTCATGATCTCCATCAGTACACATATTACCTTTTGCAATATCACTACACAAAGCACAAGTTGGTACATGTTCTTCAGTACCGACAACTTCATCATCTGCACCTTACTTGCTTCCTACATTCTCGGCTGATAACTGTTCATCATATCCATCAACTTTTCTCAGTGTATCAACCCTAGAAAATTCCTCTTCAACTTGATGTTCAACACGTTGAACTTCCTCAAATACTTGAACGTCGCCTTCAAGAACTGCTTCATCACCTGTTACATTTTCATCTGCGACTTTATGCGGTGGATCATGAGCAGCATTAATATCTGATAGAGGTTCGAACGAATCGTTCATCCTATAATATTGTCAAATAGTTTATCAAATCAAAATCTGCATCGCCATCATATATTCCTTTTAATTTGTCTACAATCTTAAATAACTTTTCAAACTTCTCATCAAAATATTCCTATAAAAATTACGAACAATGATTAATCTGAATAACATTAGTAGGGAAAAAAGACTTCTCTATAAATAAGCTTACTTGACTTTTTTCAAAACCTCATTCATAATAGCAGATCACTCATTCCGTTGAAACTCCTCAACAACTTTTTTTGCGATCATACGCCTTTATTCTTCTGCATGGCTTTTAACCTCCCACGTTACTGTGACGATCCGGTCGGTCGTCTCATGAGTTACCACTCTGTTTTCTCTATTTCTGCTTCTTATTACTTTGTTCATTTGTATTTTGAGGTATCGGGTTGGTTGGATTAAAATCCGGATTGGTTTGGATGAAGTTTGAGACACTTAGTCTCTTTTAAGAAGGCTTAAGTTGAAAAAGTCAACCGGATGTTGACTTGTGTGTTAGAGGGTTCGGATGTGAGTTTCGATGGTTTGGTTAGCTTTGGGAGGTTATTTATGATTAGGAGTGTGATCGAGATGGGTTTTGGAGGTTCGGAGTAGAATTAGGCTTGAATTAGCGAAGTTGATATTTTGGTGATTTCCGGTTGATAGGCGAGATTTTGATATAGGGGTAGGAATGGAATTCTGAGAGTTGCAGTAGCTTCGCTGTGTCATTTTGGATGTGCGTGTAAAATTTCAGGTCATTCGGACGTGGTTTGGTGGGGTTTTTGATCAAAAACGGAATTCAGAAGTTTTTTAGAAAACTTAGGCTTGAATCCGATGTGTTTTTGTTGATTTGATGTTGTTTGAAGCATTTTGTTGATTGGAGCAAGTTTGAATAAGATTTTAGGATATCTTGGTGCCTTTGGTTGAGGTCCCGGGGGCCTCGGGTGAGTTTCGGGTGGTTAATCGGACCGTTTTGGGAGTTTAGAAATGGCAGAAAAATCTACCCAGCAGTTGTAGACATTTTGGTCATTGCGTTCATGAGTGGATCCCCGCGTTTGCGAAAGGTCAGGAAGGGAGGTGTCAGAATTGGACTTCGCGTTCATGAAGGGGAGTCACACTTTTGCAAAGGGTTGTGATTTGAGGCATCGTATTCGCGAGAGACCAGGCCGCGTTCGCATAGGGTCTTTTTGGATCAGTTGGTTTGGGGTCAAGTGTTCATCACGTTCGCGGAAGAGTGAGCGCGTTCGCGAAGGTTAAGGTTGAGGAAAGCATCGCGTTTGCGAGGATCATGTCGCGTTCGCATAGAGGAAAAGCTGGTCAAAGTAAGTTTGTGCTATGCGAACAAGAGGGTTTGACCGCGTTCGCGAAGAAGGGAATTCAGGCCTGGGCAGAATGTTTTGTAAACTCATCTTGTTCGCGAATGTGGTCTATTTTCACCCATAGATGCTCGTTTTTGGAGATTTTTTGAAAGAGATTGAAGAGGGATTTAAGGGGAATCGTTTGGAGGTAAGATTCTTGTACTAAAAAATTCGATTATTATGTGAATTCCACCTAGAAAATCATGAAAACTAAGCCAAAAATTGAAGAACTAAAGCTTGAAAAATTGGAAATTTGAATAGGGATTTGAAGGGTCATTTGTGGACGGATTTTGATATTTTTGGTATGTATGAACTCGTAGGAAGTTAAAGATCCTATTGGTGTAAAAATTTCTAAATTTCGAGACGTGGCCCCAGGGGTCGGGTTTTGGTAAATTTCGAGATTTTGTGCCCTTTAATGATTGTTTTCACTTTGGCTTTGCTCTCTTAGCATATTTTAACGTCCTTGTTCTAATTTTGGATAGATTCGATGTACGTGGAGGCCGATTTGAGAGGAAAGAGCGTTGCGAGCTAGAGATTTAGCCTATTCAAGGTGAGTAATGATTATAAATAATGTTATGAGGGTTTGAAATCCCGGATTGCACATCGTAGTGCTATATTAAGGTGAAGAACACGCTTGATGACGAGCGTAGGCCCGTGCACTATTGGGGATTGTGACTTGGTCTATCCCGATTAATGATTTTATCATGGATTTGACTAAAATTGATTTGTTATCATTATGAATTGGGCTGAATGCCATATTTGGACTTCGTGCCAACTATTTGAACCCTTCGGGGTTTTTACTTGATATTTCCTTACTGTTTTGACTTACTATTTGAACTCATTCATGTTAATTTCCAATGTTTTACTACTCAGCCATTTTTACTCAGTTTTAAGACTTAAATAATGTTTGGGCTGAGAAATACTGTTTTACTATTGCCCGAGGGGCTTGTGATGATTTTTGACTGAGTAAGGTCGAGGGCCTGTATTGTGAGGAAACACTGATACTGATTGGAGGTCAAGGGCCTGAGATATGTATGCCATGAGGTGGCTTGATTGACCAGAGACCGAGGGCCTAGATTTGATGCCACGAGATGGCTTGTTATTGCGCTTGGGCCATAAGGGACCCTCCAAGAGTCTGCACACCTCCAGTGAGCGTGAGTACCCATTGTGATGTGAGATTGAGCTTAATGGGCTGTTACTATTGTGAGATGTTGCCCGAGGGCGGATGTGGTGTTACTATGCCCAAGGGGCGAACTTCTATTTGTTTACTTTCCCTTAATTACCTGTTAATTACTTGTTACTTGATGTAAGAGGATTTTATTTGACTTTTCACCGTATTTATTGTTTCTTAAATGATTTTACTGCTTCATTATAGAATGCGTTGTTCCTTACGTGTTTTCTTACTTTCAGTCATTATTTATATTTGTTACCCACTGAGTTGGAGTACTAATTTTACTCCATGCACCCTGTGTACAGATTCAGGCGTAGTTGGTTCCGCTCCGGAGTGCTGATTTCCTCTAGTTCCAGGCGGGCCTTTCGGAGATTACGAGGTAGTTGTTGACGTCCGCAGCCCCGTGTCTCTACTCCTCTATCATTTCCTATTTCTTTTCAAACAATTGTAGTAGTTTATGACTTTAACAGACTGTATTGTGGCTCATAGATGCTTGTGACTTGTGACACCCCGATTAGGGCTGTGTCGGGTTGGATTTTCCACATTGTTATCGATATTTCCGCTATTCAGTATAAGTAAATCATGTTTAGACTATTTTGTGTTGGTTAACTACTTTAAAAGATGAATTTGGTTAAATTAGCTGGCCTTGTCTTCATGAGAGGCGCCATCACGATCAGGTTCGGGGTTAGGGTCGTGACAAATACTCTCTAGTATAAAAATAGAAACAACACAATAATTTCAGAATATAGAGACATAAAACAAAACTTCACATCTAAGAATGTTGAAGTTCAGCAAATAAAGAACACAACTTCAGCTACTAGAATGTTGAAGTTCAGCAAATAAAGAATACAACTTCAGCTGCTAGAATGGTGAAGTTCATCACAGACAGAATAAAAACTTCAGCTAAAACATGTTGTAGTTTTACAAAATATAGAACAATGCTGAAGTTCAGCAAATACAGAACATAACTCCAGCTACTAGAATGTTGAAGTTCATCACAAACAGAACAAGAATTTCAGCTAAAACATGTTGTATTTTTACAAAACACGGAACAAAAACTTCAGCTAAAAACTTACATGACATATGGTGTTAGGTAATTCATTGTCAAACGCCATTGTACAACTGTTAGAACGGCTCTGGGTACGAGGTGATTCTCCAATTACAGGAGTTCGATCAGTTTCTTTTGATCGACTCTAACTACGTGGTGATTCACCAGTTGAAGAAACCGGATTCAGTACCTTTGAACGAATGCAACTACATGGTAATTATCAATTAAAGGCATTGAATTCAATGCCTTTTCAATCAGAATTATATCCAATATCCTAAATATCCGATATTTCTATTTAATACAAAAAAAATATTATGAAAAATAAAATAAAACTAATACGTCAATATATTAACACAACTACAGAAAAAAGGAAAAATAAAGAACATTAACTTACTCCATGATTACTGAAGTAATCCTCATGAAATTCTTTAAATTTAGGCTCTCCCAAAGATACATAATGTAACATCGTGGGAACCTGAGGGGCATCAAAGAAGTCTTCCTCTTTTAAATACTTCTCCCAAATATCTGAGAAGTGCTCATAGAACCAAACACATAATGAAAATGGAAATCCACCTACAGTATACTCAGTTCGACTATTTTTATCCTGGTGGTCCAAAGCATGTTTCATTGAGGTAATGAGCTTCTCATAAGACGCATTACCCCAAGGATAATCAACACAAGCCTTATCGTCTTCAACAATAGCTGCATACTCCTCCAGTACAGTTGATTCATTCTTTCTTCCAAACAAAATAGACTCCATAACAAGAATTTCCATAAGCTTCATAGCATCTTCATCACTCTCGCATACATATTTGAAATTCACATCATCCGTTTTTATTTTATTTCGGGTCATATACTCTCGAATGTCCTTCAAGGTCACACCCTTAGACTTTCCAAAATACCGCTTCAGAATCTTGCTCTCTCGTTTAATTAGTTTTTTAACATTATGTGCTGTGATTCTCAAACCACACATAATGTGAAAGTCTTCAAGGGTGAATGACACATTTGGCCAAAAATCTTGAAACTAATGGAGTCTCGATTATTGGTGAATACGCAAGAAAGAATCAAACAATGAACCAACTTCATGCTGCAATGAAAATTCTTCATAGCCATAATATATCGAAATGTACCATGTTGTGCAGGAGTCAAAAAATTTGCAATTAAACGCTTCAAATCGTGGTTTCCCTTCCAGTAAGCACAGCAATTAAATCAATCTCAAAACCATATGAGAGACTCATAATATCTCTCATATGGTTTTGTGGGTAGAGGAACATGGACTAAAAGACCTTTGTGTATTCTACGTGCTTTAGGTGCTTTAGGATCTTTAGGTTCTTTAGGATCTTTAGGTGTTTTATGATGTGTAAGTAAAGTGGTTTTTTTTAGATGCCATCTATTCAAAAAAAAATTAAAGATAGGAAAAATAAATTCAAAACATCATCAAAAAAATCAGTTAAAACTTTAGCACAATTTGACTTAAGTTATATTTTAAAGTCATCTAACTTCAAAGAAAGACAGAACACAACTCCACCTCTAAGAATGCTGAAGTTCAGGAAATACAGAACAAAACTTTAGCTCTAAAGAATGTTGAAGTTCAGCAATTACAAAACAAAAACTTCAGCTAAAATATTTTGTAGTTTTTACAAATACATAACCCAAATTCAACTCCAATAATGCTGAAGTTCATAAAAAATATAACAAAAACTGCAGACAAAATATACTTTACTTATACAAAACACAACTTCAGCTCCTAGAATTAAGTTATCCTTGAAGTATTATAAACTTCACACTTTAATAACATCATCTATTTAACTCTCATTTTTTAAAAAAAAATTTCAACGTCTCCAAAAATCGCTGAAGAATATATAGAATTTTCATCAAAAAATGCAAACACAATTTTAAAAAACCTAAAAACACAATGTAAAAGTAAAACATAGAAAACTAATGCACCAATCAACGTAAACCCTAGAAAACTATTTTTCCACAATAAAAAAGGAAACGATCCAACTAAGATGACTATCAACTAAAAACCTAAAAATTAAAACATAAAAATAATACTAAAATAAAAACCTCAACCAAAGTTAATGCAATGTAGAAAAACAATTATTAAAATTGTACCTGTGATTGTATGTAATGTTGTTGGGGAACAAACAGTTACAAAATCAAGAAGGATGTAATGATGAAAACCGTTTGATTTCAGAGAAGAATAAATAAAAAATGCGAATAAAGGGAGAGAGACAGAGGCAATAGACAATATGACGTATACTTGGAGAGAAAGTATTCTTTTACTAAAGAAGGGCAAAATCTTCTTTTTAAAACACTTTTTAACAAAAAAACGGATGCGGATGCAAACAAAAAATAAAGCGGGTACATGTTAATAAGGGGGCACCAAATAGGGTGTCCCATGAAATTTTTTCCATGTGCATTATTTGGGCATTTCTTATTTGGGAAAGTGAACATATAGCCATTATTAGGAACGATATTTAGATATTAGCCAATACTTATTTTATCCTGAGATTTTAAACTAACTTTAGAATAATTTAGAATATTTTTGTCCTGAATGATTAAACTGAAATACTGAAATTATTGGCTAATTCCTAAATAGCAACCCTTTAAGGTGGCTACCTGATGTCATTTCTACTTTCTTATTGGACCAGTCTCTAAGGTACTCTCACAGGCCCATCTCAGCCCAACACAAGTAACAGCTTCATTCTACTGCAAATGTAACCTGGTGGAAGAAACCTTCCCTGTGCCAAATCATAAACCATCATATGCAGCGTAAAACCCCCAAATTTGCCACTTCTGAGCTGCCAGAATTCACCGGAAACCGCCAAGCGCCACCAGAAATGGCGTCAATAATATCAGAAACGGTTCCAAAGTTCACTGCTGAAGCAGTCAAATCCGCAGCTAAACAATCTGAACGTTGCCATATTGTTCCTCTCCGCCTTCGTCGAGCTATCAAAAAGTATCTCCGAGGTAAAGTTTCAACCTTTTTTCGTTTTTAATGCACGTTTGTTTAAACATTGATTTCATTAGGATGTGCCTGTTTTGGAGTTTTTTGCTGAAATAGTCCCTCAATTATTACATTTCATACTCAAACTATCACCTTTAACATATTTATTCCTTCAAGCATGCAAAAGTTGAAATTGTGATATTATATTAAATCTGATTTTGAGCATCTTTGGGCAAAAAGATTAATTTGTGCAATCTGATACCTACCTGTGCTGGTGGGAGGTAGCAAGAACCTCGTGGCACTCGTGGAGTGCGCGCAAGCTGGTTGAGACACCCCAGTTTATCAATGGTGTTTGCTTATTTGTTAGTCGAGTTCTTGAGTGAAGTCTTGGAGCTTGGTATTCCCGGTAGTAAGAGCTTGGTAAGTATTTGGTTTAACCTTCATTTTAGTCTAGAGTGGTACTGATTTGGTTTTATAGTGGAGTGGATGTAGAAGTCATGCTGAGAATATGTCGAATAACACATGGCTTGATAGGGATTTGAATTCTAGTGCTAATGAACACCATGTTAGTTGACCCTTTTTTTCCCTCCGAATTATGGCATACATAAGATGTCAAGGAATAAAAAAGTAGTAATCAGTAAGAGTCATTGGCTCCGTTTCACATTAGCAGTCAACTATGTTATATCCAAGTCATTGCCAAGTACATATATCTTTCTTCTGCTACCATATCCTTCTTGGTTTTGGCATTTTGCATCAGCCACCACAAAGGAATTTTATGTTGTTTGAGTTCACTGTGATATTGTACGTCTTCGGAGATGAGAAGGCTTGATTTGAAATCATGTGTATGTGAGGTACGGGAATCAGACTCTCTTGCAGGACTTTTAAGAATTTCAAAAGTTTGAAATTCTATTTTGGGTTTCTTTGGCTCAATGAGAACCATAATGTAACCGAGTTTAATCCCATTAAGTGTGAAACCAAAAGTTCTCAATTTATGTTTAAAGGTTTTTTTTTTCTATCAAAGGTTATATTTCGTGGATAAAGTTAAATCAAGAGTGATACTTGTGGGATTATTTTAGGCCAAAACTCTGCTCGTTAGTCACATCCTACAAATGGCCTCAAAGAAAATGGAATGGATGAGGTGACTTGTGTAGCTGACGCCAACTAATTTGAGACCGAGGCATAGTTGAATGGTTGATATGCTTTATTTGCTCTCATCTAACGTTTTATGCTTGGGTTGGGTCTATTATTGCGTTTTAAGAGGAGAACTCAACTGGGTAGAGATTGAAGGCATAGTTGATTGATGATTGAATATATTTATCTATTTGATCTCTCACTAAATTTTCGTGTTTGCCCTTGATCTACTTATTTAAGAGCTAGGGTGCTGACCCAACTAGTTTGGGATTGACATGCAGTTGATTGATTGATTGATTGACATGCTTCTATGTGATCTCACTCTAGAATTTTGTGCTACGGCTGGGCATACTTATTGCAAAGCAAGAAGAGCCAGCCCCAACTAGTTTGGGATTGAGGATAGTTGGTTGACTGATTGATGCTATTCTATTAGTTCACGATCTAAAGTTGTCTTTTGGGTGGATCTAATTTATTGCAGAGCAAGAGGAGCCACATATGAAGAGAAAAGTATTGAGATTATCAGAATCATTCAGCCAAATAAAGGAAGTGAATTTGATGCTGCCAACCTCCACATCCAAGGAGCTTGTTGAAGATCCTCTCAAGTCTGTTGAATGTTCGTAGCGGTGGAAAATCAGAAGCGCCTATGGTGACTTCGGCCTCAAGTATAGGGAGGATGAAACAGTGGCCTATGTGGCATTCCGTATGCCTGCTGTCTATTCTGCTCTTTATAGAGTGCTTAGTGAGGTAATCAAATATGACATCCCATTGACATGCTTTATAACATTCCTATTTTGTTCTCTGTTTCAGATGAATTTTCCAAAATTTGGATTTTGAAACATGAATATGAATTTGGTTGCTAAAAGTGTTTGCTTTTATGTGATTTTAGTTTAGGTGTGTAATTGATTGCCTGGGTTTTCACCAGCTAAGGTGTTGGATTTGGGGGCTGGGACTGGTTCTGCATTTTGGTGAGAGGATTATTGAATCTGTATTATTGTGTAGTTGATTTCTTTTGGTTAATTGTCATACCTATATGTTAATTTTGGTTGACCCTTTGGTTCGATAAGTTGCTCAATTGTGTGGTTATGCAGGGCACTTAGAGAAGTATGGCCACGATCATTGAATAGAATTAACTTGGTAGAGCCATCACAGTCCATGCAGCGTGCTGGATAGAGCCTTATAAAAGGTACATTTCTGCTGTTCTATGGACTCCTTCGGATCTGGAGAAGTCTGACACTCTTAGTAAGCATTTTTTGAATCCTAATTACTAACTGTACTACCTTGCTGATCAGCTCATTAATATTTCCGAGTCACTGGCTTATGTGGAAGTATTGTTTTATTGTGCTTTGTTGCTTTCAAAATAGTAAGGAAATCAAATCTATTCTTCAGACACAAAGTAATACAAGTCTCTATGTGTACATCATATTAAATTTGTTTATAAAGCTGATGCAACTTCCAGCCTTGCAAATTGTCCTCTTATCAGAGTATAGAATTTGCCAACAACAAGAAGATTTTGTATGCTTTAAGCTTTTGTCATGTTTATATGAATGAGATTGGCTGAGCTTCACAAGCCGTGACCTAAGATGTTACATCTTGGAGTCATTTGCTGTTGTCCCTGGTACTTTATGTGCTGTAATGATATTGTGGCATGTTACTGTTGTAGAGCAAAGGAGTGTCTAGGCCTGTGGTTAAGGATTGCTTTCATGTTTCTGTCTTTAGCAGTTTTGAGTGCTTTACTTTTCATGTGTGCAAACCTATATCCCCTTTACATATATTTCTATGACTACTCTATTGCTGTATTTAGAAAAGCTGATAAAGGTGGCAAAATCTGTCCTGAAATTGCTTTAGGTCTTAAAAATTTGCCACTCATTCAAAGTTATGGAAGTATTCAAACACTCTCTCAGGATGTCAAAAAGAGTGACAGACAACATAATCTTGTGATTGCTGTAAGTACAACTTTGTTGTGGTTTGTTAGCTCCTTAGGATTTGTGTAGGAGCTGCCCCAGTTTTCATACTTCTGCATCCCCTGGATGCTCCCATTTATAATACTTTATTACTTCATCAAACTAAGAAGTATTTTTTAATTGTGTTTTCATTGTTAAGAGTATATTGCATCCAGTTTTGATTATGTGAAACTATTTAGTGCCTTGTGCTGATTAGTGTTTAATTTTGTCTGATTGAAGTCATATGTACTTGGAGAGATTCCATCTCTGAAGCCTGAAGGACAGAATCACGGTTGTACGCCAGCTCTGGGAACTGACAGGAGATGTTCTGGTAGGTTTTGAAGTTCATACTTCAGCTGTCCAAAACCAATTATCAACGCCCCCCCCCCCCCCC
>MU682701.1:26334-51650 GCA_026770625.1 Nicotiana glauca
AAAAAAAAAAAGAAAATGGGAACAGTTGGTTGATTCATTATATTTGTGTCATCTGAAGTTTTTGATGGTTTAGAAACTAAGAAAAGTGCTTTAGATCTTCAAGTACTATATTATATGCTCTTCTTCAAAGTTTTCACATTTTATTGATGAAGTTAGTTCTAGATTCGCCAGTTCAAGTATTATCTGGAACTGATAACATGATCTTGGAATAAAATGACAATTGTTTTCTTCCTCTCTCTCTCTCTCTCTCTTTGTATTAGAAGAAGATACAGGGGAAATCTCATTTACACGGCTGTAGTTCTACTAAAATATCTTTCTCATCTCTGTATCAAAAATCTTCCTTTTTGTAAGAATAAAAGCTATTTCCCCTCTAACAATATACTGTTGAGCAGGTCTTGGTTGAACCAGAAACACCACAAGGTTCTAATATTATATCTCATATGCGATCTCACATTTTATGGATGGAGAAAAGGGTAAAATTCACTTTTTTGGTTTTGCTTGGATGGAGGGGAGGGGCTGGTTTATTCTAAGTTAGGATGTTTATCTAAATGATATTTTTTCCTTCGTTTTAGAATTGTAATTTCTAGAGAAGCCACAAACTAGAAGATGCATCTGGCAAAGAATGTAAAGCATTGACGATGCTAAAGAATGGGGCATATATAGTTGCTCCGGTAAGTGTAAAGTTTCTTGTAAAAATGCTTAAATAGATTTTGCACTACTACTTTTCGATCTCAATGTATTTATTCTTTTGTTTGCAGTGTCCGCATGATGGACGTTGTCCTTTGGATAACACAGGAAAATATTGTCATTTTGTCATTTTGTTCAACGTTTGCAAAGGACAACATCACAACGTGCCTACAAGATTTGCCTCATAGTCCTTTTCCCTACAAAATGTGCACTCTGAATTTGATGAAGTCTCTTCTTACTCCCTAGAATCTAGTAATATCCCATAGGGTGCCACTCTTAAGTTCCCAGCTAAGAATTTTTTCTTACTGGTCAATATCGTCATTTCTTTTCTTCTCCTTTTCCTGTGTAAGATTGTATTTTCTTTTTCCCAATACATGGGTATTAATCATGTTTCTGATTCCGTTTCTTCCATGGTCTGTTAGCGGTCGAAAGGTGAGCCTCTACATGGCTTTGAAGATGAAAAGTTTTGCTTTATCGCTTTTGGACGAGGACAACGGCCAAGGCAAGTTCTTCATCAAGAATACAACATGCCATTAGTTAAATTGTTTTTAGCTTGTTATATCATCACAATTCTGAAATTTCGTTGTTTTTGTTTCACTACCTTAAGCTAGCCTTGTATTGAACTTATTATTTCTTTCAATTAGAGTGCCTTGGCCACTGGATGGTATGAAGTTTGAGACTTTGAAGGAGCAGCATGCCAGAAGAAACCCAGAGGATTTAGAGATTGACTATGGTATTTGTTTATCTGAATTTGATCTTAGATTTGCTTTGCCATCTAAATACTTTATATTTATCTAGAGTCTGCTGTTAACGCATTAGAAAATAGTGACACTTCTCCTTTTATGTCAGAGGACCAGTTCATCTCAGAAGATGAGGATGTTCAAGATGAAGATCCAATCTCCTGTGATTCTGATGTTACTGTCAAATTACCACATTACAGCAGCTAAATTGAAGGAATTACAAAGAATTGTTGAGAGGAAGAGAGAAGGAAGAAGAAGATTGAGTTCTTCATTGAAAAATGTTCGTTATCACTGTTACATCCAAGTAACCGACCTCATTTAACCAATGTTAAAATCTCTCTTACTCTTTTGACTTCTAACTTCTACTTATTACACTTTAGTCCCCCAACTCTTAAGTAAACTAAGCAACACAAAACTCCCCCTCAAGCTGGAGAGCGGAAAACATCCAACACTCCCAGCTTGGACATAAGAAACTAGTGTTGTGCAGTGCCTAAAGCTTTAGTCATCATATCTGCAACTTGTTCCTTTGTCGATATATGTTCCACTACAATCAACCCACTCTTGAGCTTTTCTCTCACAAAATGGCAGTCTATCTATATGTGTTTAGTCCTTTCATGATAGATGGGATTGGCAGCAATCTGTAGGGCTGCTTTGCTATCACAAAACAATTTTACAGGTTTTTGAATCTCAATCCCAAGCTCTGTCATCAATCCTGTAAGCCAAACTAATTCAGATACCACAGCTACCATGCTCCTGTACTCAGCTTTTGCTCACAGTTTGTTGCTTTTTTGACTTCCATGAGATCAAGGAATCACCCATCTTCACCACATATCCTGTAATAGACCTTCTTGTGTTTGGGCAGGCTGCCCAATCTGAGTCACAATAGGCTGTCACTTGTTCTATAGGGTTCCCTTTTCAGCAGTATTCCTCTTCCGGGACATCCCTTAATATATTTTACAACTCTTAGTGCTGCCTGTAGGTGTGATTGGGATGCTGCATAAACTGACTCAGCATTTGAACGCAAAGCATATGTCTGGCCTTGTGATGGTCAGATATATTAGCTTTCCTATAAGCTTCTGATATCCTCCACTGTCCTGTAACATTGCATCTTCTGTTGCTCCTACATGTTTGTCATAGTCCACTGTGGTAAGTTTTTGGTTCTGTTCAAGTGGAGAACTTGCAGGTTTTGCTCCACCCAATCCAACTTCAGAGATCAGACTAAGGGCATACTTCCTTTGATTAAGAAGAATTCCCTTTGATGATCTCATGATCTATATACCTTGGAAGTATTTCAACTCCCCTAGATCCTTCACCTTAAAATTCAAGTGTAATGTCTTTTTTGCTGCTTGTATCATAACTTCAGAACTGCCTGTGATCAATAGGTCATCAACATAGACCAGTATAATCACTACATCTCCACCACTCTTCTTGGTGAAGAGTTAATGGTCATAGGCACTTTGCAGAAATCCAGCCTTTGTCAAGGCATCAATTAGCTTAATGTCCCACTATCTGGATGCCTGCTTAAGGCCATACAATGACTTGGTTAATTTGCATACTTTGGACTCCCCCTGCCTATGAAAACCTTGGGGCAGATGCATATAAACCTCCTCATAAAGGTCTTCATGTAAGAAAGCATTATTAACATCCATTTGAAAAAGAGGCCAACACTTTGAGGCTGCCAAGCTAATCACTGTTCTGACTGTCACCATCTTTGCAACTGGTGAGAAGGTCTCGTGATAATCTAGGCCTTCTTGCTGTGTGTAGCCCTTTGCTACAAGTCTTGCTTTAAACCTCTCTATTTCTCCTGTTGCCTTGTATTTGATTTTGTACACCCACTTGGATCCAATAGCCTTTTTGCCACAGGGCAAATCTACTGCTTCCCAGGTATTATTATCCTCCAGAGCTTTGATCTCATTTTTCATAGCTTCAATCCACCTGACATCTTGTGAAGCTTCTGAGAATGACTCTGGTTCTACCTCTGCTGAGATTGCAGCAACATATGACTGATAAGTATTTGGGAGATGGTCATAGGACACATAGTGAGAGATAGGATATGAAATATGAGTGACAAAGTTTCCAGTGTAGTAATCCTTTAGCCAAATAGCAGGTTTGGCCCCTCTAGCTGATCTTCTAAGTGGAACTGGTGGTGTAGGCTGAACTATGGGAAGACCTGCACCATGTTCAGGCTGAGACGGTTGGGCATTGAGAGGTTCTGGCAGAGTTTGTGGTATGTGATCTGGTTGTTCTTCTTGTGGCACATTTCCTGGTGCAAGTATAGAAGTCTCAGACTCAGATTCTGGAGTGGTTACATGTTCTTGGGAGGGTGCAGCTTGGTCAGTTTGATCAGATGGCATTCCCCTGTCATTTCTCTCAGTAGTTTCAGCTGTGGCTGTAGTGTCCAGTAGGAATAGATCTTCATAATCCATGTGATTGTGATCAGCTTTAAAAGGAAACACTTTCTCCCTGGAATTGACATCTCTACTGACTAGGAAGGTGTTACTGTCTAAATCAAGCAACTTATAGCCTTGAGTTTCTGAATACCCTAAGAAAACTGTTCTCCTTGCTCTTGCAGCAAACTTGTCACCTCTAGGTAATGTGCTTGCATAGCACAAACAAGCAAACACCCTCAAATGATTCACTTTTGGTGGCCTCTTATACATCAGTTCAAATGGAGACTTTCCCTTCAAGATATCAGAAGGCAGCTTGTTGATCAAGTACACAGCTGTTTTCACATAGTCTTCCCAAAACCTTACTGGCATTCCACTTTGAAATCTTAAAGCCCTTGCTACCTCTAGAATGCATCTATGCTTTCTCTCAACAACTCCATTTAGTTGTGGAGTATATGGACAGCTACTTTGATACACAATTCCTAGAGAAGCATATAACTCATTGCACTGAGTGTTGAAAAACTCAGTTCCATTATCTGATCTTATAGTTTTAATCATAGTGTTGAACTGATTTCTTACCAAGGCAAAAAAATCTTTTAACACTAATATTACTTCACTCTTTGAGTGCAACAAACAAATCCAAGTATATCGACTAAAATCATCAACTATTGTCACAAAATAATACTTCCTGTCATAAGTTGGGATCTTATATGGTCCCCATACATCAGCATGAACAAGTTGAAAAATACTATCTGACTTACTACTACTATTTGGAAACTTGAGTCTGCTTTGTTTAGCTAGTGGACAGACCTCACATAACTTGTGTCAGTATGTGTAAACTTTATTCTTTAGTTCTTCTAGTTGTTGCAAAGTACTTGATGGTGCATGTCCTAACCTTTGATGCCATAGTTCTGTATCTTATGTTTTCCCTTTTGAACTCTTAGCTGCAAACACTCCTTCCCTTCTGAGTATGTAGAGTCCACCATTTTCTCTACCAATGCCCAGTACCTTGCCATTGTAAAGCTCCTGAAACACACATAAATCAGGGTAGAATGCAGCCAAGCAGCATAATTCTTTTGTTAGCTTAGACACTGAAAGTAGGTTGAATTTAAAGTCTGGCACATGCAACACATTTTTTATCTTTTGGTTTCCCAGGATGTGAGCATCTCCTGAGTGTGTGATTTTTGACTTATTTCTTGTAGGTATCTCCACTCCATAATAGTTTCCTTCCTCAATTTCCTTAAGACTTTCTAACACTTCCTTGCAGAAAGCTATGTGATGTGATGCACCTGTATCTATTATCCAATCATACACCTTGCTATTGGACACATTAGATAACCGTGATACTATACCTGCCATGTTTGATGAGCTTGTTGCAGCAATGGATTCTTCTCCAATAGAGGATTTAGTCAGCAGATTGACTAAATGTTTGTAGTGTTCCTTTGTCATGAAGTTTCCTAGTATCTGCATTTTTATATCTGATTCTCCTTCTGCATTTACATTGTTAGCATAAGGTTTGTATCCACCTGATTGTCCCTTCTTTTTGCTTTTAAAATCAGCTGGATAGCCTATGATTTTATAGCAATTCTCCTTTAGATGGCCTTTATACCCACCGTGTTCACAGATCATCCAAGGCTTTTTCCCTTTGAACATCTGTCTTCTACCTGCAAACATAGTCAAGGGATCCTTGTTTGTTTCAACTACTCCCAATGCTTTTTGACTTTCCTCTTGTACTGCAGCTGAGTATGCTTGGTTTACAGAAAGTAAGAACTGGTCTCCTCGGAAGAATGTTGCTTCTTATTTGGCTATAGCTCTCATTTGGTCCCATGAGGAACTGCAATAACCTCTGTCTCACCGAGTGATCAACATATGGTCTTGATTCTTCACAATCACACGAAGGCAAAGGTGTTAATATGTCCAATTCATCACACAGATCTTTCATCTTTGAAAAATAGGAGGTAACTGAATTTGTACCTTGTCTAAGTGTCACAATCTCTATCCAAAGTTGATAAATTCTTGTCAAATTGTCTTTGTCAAACCTTTCCTTGAACTCATCCCCAACCTTCCTTGCATTTGCAGCATACATAATACTCGGTACTAATTCGCTCGATATTGTGCTACTTAGCCATGAAAGTACCACCGCGTTACATCTATCCCATTGTGTAGCTAGCTCTCCTCTGTATAAGCTCTTAAGGCAGCTTCCGTCCACAAACCCTAACTTGTTCTTCACCAGGAGCGCAACTTTCATCGCCTTACTTCACAACGCATAGTCTTTTTGGCCCTGTGAGTTTCAGCGATATCAATGTTGTTCCAGGCATATCAGAATCACGAAGGAAAAGAGGATGATTGTGAGGTAATCGATCGACCTCGCTGTCCGCCATTGTTGAGCTTCAATTTCTGGAGCAAGCTTCAGATCTACACAATTAGAGTGACCGTTGCTCTGATACCATATCAAATTACCACATTACAGCAGCTAAATTGATGGAATTACAGAGAATTGTTGAGAGAGGAAGAGAGAAGGAAGAAGAAGATTGAGTTCTTCAGTGAAAAATGTTCGTTATCACTGTTACATCCAAGTAACCGACCTCATTTAACCAATGTTAAAATCTCTCTTACTCTTTTGACTCCTAACTTCTACTTATTACACTTTAGTCTCTCAACTCTTAAGTAGACTAAGCAACACAAAAGTTACAGAAAAAGACGCCATTACTGGAAAAAATGATTGGGAGGAAGAAGGTGAAGAAACAGCCCATGCTAATCTTGGTAGTGGATGGGGAAGAATCATATACAATCCTCTAAGAAGAGGGGCAAGCGGGTTGAGATGGATATTTGTCGATCAATGGATCGAGAAGGCACTGAAGGTTCGTTTGACCGGGTTGTTATTAAAAAGAGCAAAAACCCAACATTGCATCATCAGGCTAGAAGATCGGTCTGGGGTGACTTATGGCCCTTTTAAATTTTGTTAGAAAAATGGCACTCAGGGCTTTGGTCAAGAAGTAAGAGCGCAGCGCATAATGTGTGAATTATGCGCACCTAATGATTCAGAACCTTGTGATAGATGAAAACCTAATATTTAAATGGAGAAGGTTTTCGGGGCGGGCCACTATCCACTGATTTCTAACTGTGCTCGACTGACCCTTTGGTAATTTCTCGGATACTCCCTCTGTTCCATTTTATGTGAACTTATTTCCTTTTTAGTCCGTTCCAAAAAGAATAAATCCTTTCTAAATTTGGTAACAATTTAGCGTAAACTTATAATTCTATCCTTAATGAGAAGTTTTTATAACCACACAAATACTCGGGACTACTTTTTGATTTATTTAGGGCCACAAATTTTAAAAGTCTTCATTTTTTCTTAAACTTCGTATCGAGCCAAACAGGTTCACATCAATTAGAACGGAGTATTAAAGAAACAGATATTGTCAGAAAAATCTGAAAAGCATAAAGTTGAACAGATTTCATGTGTCAAAAGAGGTATTGTAATACACGTATTTTTTAATAGCTAACTATTCCTTGAGGAAAGTAAAGTGAGTCAGACAGTTATTCTGATATTGCAGAGGATAAGATTGGCAGAGGTTTTGCTCAAATGGCACTTTGCTCAAGAAACAATAAGTGAAATATAAATGTGAACTCTGCACAAACCATTTTACCATTTGCATGTGAATCACGAGTCTCTTTTTTCTTTTGCAAGTGCAAAAGTGAATCATGTATTAGTGTACAGAATTATTGATACATGTAGACTGTAGTAGTGATGTGTCCACGTGTAAAAATTAGAGTGGATGGTACGATAGAGATCACGTGCCGAGGCCTACATGGAGATTCGGTCAAGACTCCATTTGATTTGGGATGTGTAATTATTAGGCTCATGTGATTGTGTACTCCCTTTCCAAAAGAAGAATAGTTTTGTTACTGCTCACTCCGTATCAAATTAAAATTAAATAAGGTACTTTGATTCGACACAAAGTTTAAGAAAAAAAAAAAATTTTAAAATTTATGGTCTTAAAAGCTTAAGGGATAAAATTTTATAGGGCCATAATTTTTGTGTGGTTATAAAAGTTTCTTATTAAGGGTAAAATTGATAAAATAGGAAGTTTAAAATTGAATTATTTTCAAATTTAAAAATATGTCATTTATTTTGGAACTGATTAAAAAGGAAAGTACCTCATTTAATATGAAACATGGGGAGTATTAGAAAGGTGAATGATGTTTCAATATACTACAGTACTAATTTTATGAGTTCTCATTTTAGGTGATTTTTTGATAATTTGAGGAAATTGATTTTTTTTTCCCCATAATATCTATGGTATGATTAAAGTCATTTTGTTATGAAAAATATTTGTTAGAAATAATATTTTCCAATGTGAAAATTATTGTTTGGTAAAATAAACATTATAGATTATTAATAATATGAGTAAATCGTAGGATATTTACATATAAACTTGTAGGAAATATATACTTTTGATTGAAACATTTTGTTTTGAAGTATTTGATCATGGAAAATATTTGTTGAAAATATTCTTTGTTTTACCAATCACACCCACAACCACAAAAAATAATAATAATAAGTCAACCTTTGTGGGTCATTATTTGGAGAGTAGCGTGTACTACATTGTATTCCCTCCACTTCATAATAAGTGACCATTTGATTTTTTTTATTTCGATTCAAAATAAGTATTTTTTTTACATAATCAGAATTAACTTTAATTTTTCAAATTTGCCCTTATATACATATCCCAATCTGTCAAATTTAATAATATACAAATTTTAATTAAGAATAATTTCGTCAAAATTCTTATTTATTTTTAGGAGTTAGTATTTTATCGAGGGGTGTGTCAAAGAACAAAATTCACTTACTATGTATTTTTTTTTTCTTTGAATAAAAAGAAGCAAGGGTCTGTATCAAATTTAGGGGAAGGACAGTTTTTTGTCTCTTTCCTTGGATATATTTTGTTCCTTTGTACTTTTCTCAGTCTAGTTTCTTTTCTTTTGGTTTCCTCTTCATCAGGTAAAGATACACCAAAAAAGGAAATTGACACTTGTGCTCACAATTACAGTACGGAGGATCGGAAATACCTCCTTTTTTTAAAAAAAATAAAATTTTGCAGCTTATTTTAACTAAGGATTTCTTAAATAAATAAAAAAAAGATCGTCCATGCACAAAGTATTTTGTATTCACACTGTACTAATATTGGATACGCGGACAATTAAAAAGAACGATCTACACCGTAAAATTTAATATGTTAGTGTTAATACCATCTTTACAACCAATCATTAAAAACATATTAAGACTCCGTAAAACTTTGATTTCATCCGCTAATAAATGTTCCATAAAAAATAATGATACTATACAATTTGCTTGATATAAATGTTCCACGAAAAATAATGATGTTATACAATTTGCTTGATACGAAGCAATTAATGCTATACAAGTACTATGACACGTTGAATGGGTGATCCATCAAAGTGGGGCTAAATTTCATCTACAAATTCTCCCCAAAATGTTGTTGAAATATTGTTCCTCCTATATGTAAAATACACAAATTAATAATGAGAAAATAATAGTAATTGAATCTACAACTAACTCAATTCATGGTTGCAAGCGTACTCATGATCCTCAAGTTCCAAGTTCATAAAGGTACTTGTTTTACCACCTTAATTGTGCGATTCTACGTTACCATGATCAATAACTTCTCCTATATTGCCACATTTAAATGAATTGTTATAAATAAGGTGATAAAACATTCAACAAAGAATAGTGAAAGATAAAATAACTACCGAATAGTTCATTCTCATCAACCTCAAGTTGATTTGTGAGATGCTCATAGGGCTTAAAGTTGAAGATATTCAAACTAAACTGTGAATCACTAATTTCATCCACACTCGTCCTATGAGAAAATGACAGTTTCAATTTATGCTTGCTGGTTTTAGTTTTTAGATTGTTTGGTCCAACCACAAAATTTTTCATAACGTACAATCCCATTTCATGTATTTTTGTTTTGTAAATACACATAACCACTCTAGCTTCCAATAGTTGCATGAATTCGATCTTCCTAAAATAAAAAATGTGGATAGAATTTAAGTTAGTAAGGCGCATAAGTGGAAGAAAATACATCACAACTCGAAAAAAAAAATAACATGTAAAAGAGTATGCACCTTTTCATCTTGAATAATTAATTCAATTGAATTAGAATTTTCTGGTTTCTCGCGGTCTAGAATGTACCATAATTTAACAATACGAACCTTCAAATTCCAACTCATTTTGGACATTGATATTTCGCTGCTATAATTATAGTTTGGAGTCATACTTTGTAGAAGTTTGTGTGGAAGTTAAACCCTAAGCAATGTAGAGAAGCTAATCCTAAAAAAAAATTACTTAAATAAAGATTTTTAAGGAAAGACTATCATAGTAAATCAATTTTTAAGTATATAAAATCTTAATTTTTAAAAAAGGCATGTGTAAATCATTTTGTATGTGTGAGTTTTGAAGAAATGATACGAATCTTTCATTTTTTAGCTTTTGGCATGTGTATAATTTTCAACTTTTTTCTTTTTTTGTGGTTAATTAAAATTTGTTAACCACCAAACCTTAATTTTTCTTGTCTTTTTCCTTTGTCATCTTGTTCGCTTTTTAATACTATTTCTTTTAATATAATATAAATGTAAGATACAAAATCTTTATTCAATTATTTCTTTCTTAAAAAAGAATACCTACCATAACTGAATTATACACAAAATTCAATTAAAGATACCTATAATAATGTATATTGTTCGCGAATAAGGTTAGATACAAAGCTTGTATTAAATATAAAATTGTTATTTCAACTTAAAATTAATTAATGTGTAATATACAAAACAAAATTTTAATTGATTTTTCTCAAAAAATGATACACTACTGAAAAATTTGTCTGCGGTAACGATTGCAATAAGGATATTGGAATGTTTTAAAGACTATCACATCAGCCGACGTATTCATAGGCCTACCGGAACGGTTCGTGTAACGGTTTGCATCACCGTAACAATAGATACATCTATTGCAACGGTTTTTCCTTTCTCTGTTGGAACGGTTAATTATTTCAATTGTTACGGTTTTCAACCATTACTATATTGTTTATACAATGGTTTTTAACCGTTGCCATATTATTTAAAGAAACACTTATGTAAGCTATTGCTACGGTTAGGTTGGATATAGCAACGGTTTCTTTTATGCTATCGTAATGGTTATATATGTATTAGAACGGTTTATAGATCATTTTGGAACATTTTATAGTATCTATTGCAACGGTTCACACGGTCTACTCGAACATTATTTGTATCCTATTGCAACGGTTCTGGTAGGCTATTGTATCGGTTCAGTTAAAACCAAAATATAGCACCTGTTATAAATAAATATTTATATATATAATAAATTATAATAGCACTAAAATTCAAATAAATAATAAAACGAAACTATTAACAATATAAATTATCCATAAAGCAAATGTTCTACCCCAAATGCATAAGTTTAATACATTTCAAGAGAATAAATTTCAAAAATGTTGGATAACAAAAGATTCCTATAGAACATTCATATATAGCAATTCAAAGTTCATCTCAAGTAAGGTCCTAGTTCTTCACTTTCATCATCTTCTTCCATTTCTTGATCTACTCCACCTACAAAAGAGTATAAATAAAAGTGTAAACAAACATGAGAAGCTCACAATCCCATAAATCTAAAATCACACACTTTGATGGAATGTGGGTGATAATAACTTTAGATATATTCTCAAAAATATATAAATCTGAGAACTGGTTTTGCATCCCAATATCAACAATAATGGGAGCATATGCTTGTGTTTAATAGCAACCTCAAGACAAGCTCTCATTTAAAGCTACTTGTATTGGCGTTATGTGAAAAAAAATATGCAATTTATAAATGTTAAAACTTCATTGGATTCTAAAACTGAAAGTAAGTGTAAGTTCTAATCAGCTTAATAAGTCAAAATAAAAATTTTAAACTTCGTGTCAAATACCCTTTCACTAACATCAATCTAACTTATAAGACAAATTAACATGTTAAAGTTGAGTCTACTCATGAAATGCAATCATATAAACGGAAGCAAAGGAGTAATTAGTTAATTATTTACAATGAGTGGAGAAATTACATCAACTCATAGACGACAAGCTCGCTTGACAACATCAGCAGCAGTGTCCAGCTCTCTATAATACATTTCTTTCTACTCTGAGAACGGAAGGCACAAACTCGACCTGGAAAGGAAAGAAAGCAGACACACACATAGCGATTCAAAGAAAAATTACAGAGTATCAATCAATTCAACTATAGTAATTGATGCCGATTATATGAATTTAAAATTTTAGAAAAAAAATAAGCAGAGAGGATTCAACTCTAAGAGACTTAACGACAACGAAATGCCGGAAGTTCAACGACGGTTGGTCCAGCTACCTTCCAAACTTCTTCTGTATCTCGAGGGTAATACAATGAAATCATCATTCAATATTGCTTTATAATGTGGGATTCATAATTTTTTTCCCTAGAAGCAATAGCTTATTCTTGACTAAGATTAATCTATTTTAGAAAGGAACCCAATAGGGCAAGCAATAAGACGACACATTAAACCTAAAATTGAAGAATTTGCTGTTGGTTAAAAAAAGATGTAAAATTGAAAAAAAATGAATGATTAAAGGAAAAAAGCCAAACTAGATAACAAAACTTACTGGATGAATTGATAAGGAGTTGAATCTCCAATTCGTTTGGACGGCTTGTCCGATTCGATTGTGTGACGACCCAAAGGATCATCACCTATTTTCTCATTCATTCCGTATTTTTGAGGCCTTGAAAACCTTATTTTTAGTTGTCTAGATTTGCGTGCATAGTTTGGTCGCGTAGCCGAAAAGCTTAAATATGAATTCTGTGAAATTTTTATGAATTTTAATTAATATGATTAAAGTTGACTTTGGTCAATATTTTGGGTAAACGGACCCGGACCCGTGATTGAACGGCCCCGGAGGATCCGTAAAAAAATATGGGACTCGGACGTATGCCCGGAATCGAAATCCGAGGTCCGGAGCCCGAGAAATAAATTTTTAAAAGAAATTATTTTTCTAAAATTTACATGGAAATTTGAAATGAAAATGAATTAGAAAATATTTGTATCGGGGCCGTATTTTGGTTCCAGCGCCCGATACAGGTCTTATATGTAGTTTAAGATGTTTCTGTGTAATTTGGTTGAAATCGGATGTCATTTGACGTGTTTCAGACCTAAATCTCAAAAACAAAAATGGAAGTTTAAGAAGTTTGATGAAAAAGTGATGATTTTGAGGTTTGATTCCTCGTTTATGATATTATTTTGGCGATTTGATCGCATGGTTAAGTTCGCAGGATATGGTTGAGTTAGTGTGTGTGGTTGGTTAGGAGCCCCGATGGCTCAGTAGTGTTTTCGGAGGTGTTTCGGAGTGGTTTTGGCCTTAGGATGATAGCAGATTTTCTACAATTTTTGCACAGGCATCCCCTTCTTCGCATTCGCGGCCTTCAACTCGCGTTCGCGATGCTTCTAAGGTTCCCTTCATCGCGTTCGCATCCTCCCTTCACAATCGCATAGAGTTGTTGAACTCTGAGGGCCCAGTCCTCTTTCCTTCTTCGCGTTCGCAATAGCTAGAACGCGTTCGCGTGTAGTCCCAGCTTTACTTCATCGCGTTCGCATAATGGTCAACGCGTTCGCGTAGGCCAATTGTTTGTACCCCCAATACTTTCCTCTTCGCGTTCGCAGTCCTTCCCTCGGGAACGCGTAACTTGCCAGCTTCCCTTCTTCGCGAACGCAAACCTCATGTTGCGAACGCGTAGGGCAATTTCGCCCAATAATTTTTTTTAAAGTTTCAGAAACAGTAGCTCGGGTTTTATTCCAAACTTCGCATGAGCTCTCTTCTTCCCCAAGCTCTAGGAGTCCATTGAAGCCCACATTCTTCAAGACCACTTGGGTAAGTAAATCCCCACTTATTTCCTTCATTTTCCTTCATCAATTATTGGATTTCTAAGCTTAAACCTCATAGATTAGGGTGGAAATTGGGGGAACTGGGTAGAGTTAGGGTTTTTCAATCTTCTTTGATTTAGACCTCATTTTGGGGTCGAATTTGAAAATAAATTGTATATTCGGGCTCGTGGGAGAATGAGTGATATGAATTTGGTCCGAACCTCGGATTTTGACCAAAAGGGCCCGGGGTCAATTTTGGAATTTTTGGAAGAAAGGTTGGGAATATATATTTAGGCATTGGGTTTGATTTGTCTAGATATTATTAATACTATAAAGTCGTTATTTCATAGATTTGAGTGAGTTGAAGCCAAATTCAAAAGGGAAAGCGGTCGTTGTGGGTTGATTTAGCCGTGTAAGTTGAGGTAAGTGTTTGGTCTAACTTTGGCTTGAGAAAATAGGAGGAGAGTCTTATTTGCTAATTGCTATTTGTCGAGTATGGTGTATAGGTATGGTGACGAGTATCTATACACTGGTGTCTAGCATGACCGTGTGTCCTTATATTGAGATTATCCTGAATTGTTGTGACTCTTCCATGCTTATTTGATGATTTCTATATACTGTAAAGAGCATGAGACAGAGATTATAAAATGTCTATTGGAGCGATGGCTCGAATGTTAAATTGAATTATAAGTGATAAGTGTAAGAAAGTGAAAGATTTGATGGTTACTCCCTTGCCGGGACGTGTTATCGGTTTTGTTGATTTTCTCCCTTGTCGGGATTTACGTGTTGTTATATTTGCCTTGCTGGGGTTACTGTCACTAGTTGTTACCCCCTTACCCCTTACCCCTTACTTGTGATTGTTGATTGGGTAAGCTTTTGTTACTTATATATGGATCGGGTTGCACACCGCAACTGTGATAATTGAGGACCGGGTTGCACGCCACAACAATACTATACATTTGTGGATCGGGTTGCACGCCGCAACAACACTATATAATTGTGGATCGGGTTGCACGCCGCAACAACACTGTATATTCATGGTTCGGGTTGCACACCGCAACAGTGATAATTGAGGATCGGGTTGCACACCGCAACAGTATTATTATGTGACCGGGTCGGGTTGCGCGCCGCAATAAATTATTGCTTAAGTTGTTTATTTCGAATTTAAGTTTCTGTTGGCCGTTCTATCCTTAAGTTTAGACTTCTTGTTTTAACTGTTGCCTCCCCAAAGTATATTTCCTCCTCCTTTTATAAACTGCTTATTTCCTGTTTATTTTTCTGTAATACATTTTATAACTGCACAGGTTTATCTGGTAGTCTGGTCTAGTCTCGTTACTAATTCGTTGAGGTTAGGCTAGGCACTTACCAGCACATGGGGCCGGTTGTGCTGATGCTACACTCTGTGCATCTTTTTGCACAGATCACAGTGCTGGAGCAGCAGCTTTTGGGTAGCAGTAGGAGCGTTGGGAGTTGACTTCAGTCCAGAGATTCCGAGGTAGCCTTGTTGACGTCCGCATGGCCCGGAGCCTCTTCTATCTTTATTTCGTTTGTTGTCCTTGTACCGGAACAAACAATATTGTATTTTATTCAGACTCTGTTTTTAGTATTCTATAGACGTTCGTGAGTTAGTGACTCCAGTTCTGGGTAGAGTTTGTGATTGAACTTCCGCATTTGTTTTTAGTTATTTATATTTAAGACTTTCGCTTTATCATATTATGTTTTGTTTTTATTAAATGGTCGAAAATTGCTAAATGAAGTAAATTGAGTTGGCTTGCCTAACTCCTATTAGTAGGCGCCATCACGACTCCCGATGGTGGAAAATTCGAGTCGTGACAAGTTGTTATCAGAGCGCTAGGTTACATAGGTCTGATGACTCACGGACAAACTCGGTAGAGTCTGAGGGATCAGTACGGAGACGTATGTATTTATCCCACAGAGGCTATAGAGTTAGGAAAATTTCACTTTTGTTCTTTCTTGTCGTGCGATTCTGTTTCTCAAATACTGATTGTCTTTCTACTATGTTCTTTCGCAGATGGCAAGAACACGTGCTTCCTCTTCTACCGCGCAGCAGCCCGCACCCCTAGCAGCAGCTCTTACGAGGGGCAGAGGGCGAGGCCGAGGCCGTGCCAGAGGCCGAGGTAGGGGCAGAGCTCAGATCCTAACAGCCGTCCCAGAGGTGGAGCCTTATGTTGATTATGATGAGGAGGTTCCAGCCCCAGCAGCTCCGGTAGGCCCAACTCATGTACCAAAGGGGTTCATAGCCACTCCAGTTCTTTAGAACGCTTTGGTCAGATTGGTAGGATTTGTGGAGAGCGTCTCTCGAGCGGGTTTGCTTCCAGTAGCACCAGCCACTTCTCAGGCTGGAGGAGGAGTTCAGACTCCTGCTACACGTACTCCGGAGCAGGTAGCTCCCCAGGCTCAGGTTTCAGTGGTTCAGCCAGCTATGGCAGTTCAGCCGGGTATTATGACTCAGGCCAGTGATGGAGCGGCTATGTCCGCAGATGCTTTGTGGAGGCTTGATAGGTTCTCCATGCTCTTCACCACCACATTCGACTGTACCTCTTCAGAGGATCCACAGGATTTCTTATTTAGCTGCCATGAGATCCTTCGGACTATAGGTATTGTGGAGACCAATGGGGTCGACTTTGCCACCTTTAGACTAGCAGGATCCGCCAAGACTTGGTGGAGGGACTATTGTTTATCCAGACCAGCAGGGTCGCCATCATTGACTTGGGACCAGTTTGCAGAGTTGTTTTTGGAGAAGTTTCTCCTAGTTACTCAGCGAGAGGCTCTTCGCAGGCAGTTCGAGCGCCTCCAGTAGGGCTCTATGACAGTCACTCAGTATGAGACCCGGTTCATTGATCTAGCTCATCATGCTATTGTTATACTCCCCCCCGAGAGAGAGAGGGTGCAGAGATTTATTGATGGGTTGATTCAGCCGATTCGTCTCCAGATGGCTATGGGCGCCGGGAGTGAGATCTCGTTTCAGGAGGCGGCCAATGCGGCCCGTAGAGTTAAGATGGCTCTTGCACGGGGAGGTGGTCATAGGTCAGATAAGAGGCCCCGTCATGCAGGTAGGTTCAGTGGTACCTCGTCTGGAGGTAGGGATTCTTATTATAGAGGTCATCCTCCGAGGCCCTTCCAGTCATCTCTCTAGGTCTCTCATAGTACTTCAGAGGGTCGTGGTTCCCAACCGCATTATTCTGACCAGCAGCTTCATAGTTCCCCATCAGCACCCATCAGTGCCCCACCATTTCAGAGTTTCCGGGGTGGACATTCAGGTCGACAAGCTCAGTCACAGTCTTCTCAGCTGCAGCATTCAGGTGGTGCTATGAGTGTGGTGAGTATGGTCACATCAGGAGGGCTTGCCCGAGGTTGAGAGGTGCTCAATCACAACAGCAGGGTCCTCGTCCTATGATACAGGCATCAGGTGATCCACAGGCCACCCAGCCAGCTAGAGGTGGGGGTAGAGGCCATAAAGGTGGAGGCAGAGACCATAGAGGTAGAGCTCGGACCACCAGGGGTAGAGGCCAACCAGCAGCCGATTATACCAGAGATACAGTTTAGGGAGGTGGGGCCCAGCCCCGATGCTATGCTATTCCAGTCAGGCCAGAGGCTGAGTCTTCAGATGCAGTTATTACATGTACTATTCTGGTTTGTAATAGGGATGCTTAAGTGCTATTTGACCCTGGGTCTACGTATTCGTATGTGTCATCCTATTTTGCACCCTACCTGGTTATGCCTAGTGATGCTTTGGGTATTCCTGTTTATTTATCTACACCGGTGGGTGATTCTATAGTGGTCGACCGAGTTCATCATTCATGTGTGGTAGTATTTGAGGGTCTTGAGACCCGTGTTGATTTATTGCTCTTAGACATGATATATTTTGACGTTATATTAGGTATGGATTGGTAATCCCTGTATCATGCTATCTTGGATTGTCACGCCAAGACCGTGACCTGGCTTTACTAGATTTGCCCCGGTTGAAGTGGAGAGGGACCCCAGGGCATACCACCCGCAGTGTTATTTCATATGTGAAGGCTCGACGCATGATCGGGAAGGGGTGTTTAGCTTATCTGGCATATGTTCGCGATTCCAGTGCAGAGGTCTCTTCTATTGATTCTGTTCCTATTGTTCGGGAGTTCCCCGAGGTTTTCCCTTCAGACCTGTCGGGTATGCCGCCCGACATGTATATTGATTTCTGTATTGATCTAGCTCCGGGCACGCATCCCATTTCTATCCCGCCGTATCGCATAGCCCCACCAGAGTTGAAGGAGTTAAAGGACCAGTTGCAGGATTTACTGGAGAAGGGTCTTATCAGACCTAGTGTTTCTCCTTGGGGTGCGCCGGTGTTATTTGTGAAGAAAAATGATGGATCGATGAGTATGTGCATTGATTACCGGCAATTGAACAAAGTGACGATAAAGAACAAGTATCCACTGCCGATAACTGACGATTTGTTCGACCAGCTTCAGGGTGCAAAGGTGTTTTCAAAGATAGACTTGAGATCTGGCTACCCTCAGCTGAGGATTAGGGCGTCTGATGTCCCTAAGACAGCATTCCGCACTCTGTATAGGCATTATGAGTTTTTGGTCATGTCATTTGGGTTGACCAATGCCCCAGTAGCATTTATGGAGTTGATGAATCGAGTGTTCAGGCCTTATTTGGACTTGTTCGTGATAGTCTTTATTGATGATATTCTGGTGTACTCCCGCAGCCAGGAGGAGCACGAGCAGCACCTCAGAGTGGTTCTTCAGACTCTGAAGGATAGTCAGTTATATGATAAGTTCTTGAAGTGCGAGTTCTCCTTGAGTTCGGTTGCATTTCCGGGTCACTTCGTATCAGCAGAAGGTATTCAGGTGGACCCGAAGAAGATTGAGGCAGTCAAGAACTGGCCTAGACCAACATCAGCTACCGAGATTCGGAGTTTCTTGGGGTTAGCAGGCTATTGTCGTCGGTTCGTGGAAGGATTTTCATCTATTGCAGCCCCGATGACCAGATTGACCCAGAAGGGTGCCCAGTTCAGATGTTCAGATGAGTGTGAGGCAAGCTTTCAGAAGATCAAGACAACTCTGACTACAACACCGGTATTGGTTTTGCCCACAGGTTCAGGGCCTTATACAGTCTATTGTGATGCTTCCCGTATTGGGCTTGGTGCATTATTGATGCAAGGTGGCAGAGTCATTGCCTATGCTTCGAGGCAGTTGAAGATCCACGAGAAGAATTATCTGGTTCATGCTCTAGAGTTGGCAGCCATTGTTCATGCTTTGAAGATTTGGAGGCATTATCTATATGGTGTGACATGTGAGGTGTACACTGATCACAAGAGTCTTCAATACTTGTTCAAGCAAAAGGAGTTGAATCTGAGGCAGAGGAGATGGTTGGAGTTATTGAAAGATTATGATGTTACTATCTTGTATCACTCGGGTAAGGCCAATATGGTGGCCGATGCGTTGAGTAGGAAGTCCGCCAACATGGGTAGTCTTGCTTATATTTTGGTCAGCCAGAGACTGCTTGCCTTGGATATTCAGGACTTGGCCAATCGATTTGTGAGGTTGGATATTTCTGAGCCTAACCGATTGTTAGCTTGCACGGTCGCTCGCTCTTCATTATTGGAGCGTATTCGTGATCGGCAGTTTGATGAACCCCATTTGTGTGTCTTGAGAGGCACGGTGCAGCTTGGAGGTGCCACGAAGGTGACCTTAGATAACGATGGTGTTTTTATATTGCAGGGGCGAGTTTGTGTGCCCAATGTCGATGGGATTTGAGAGTTGATCTTAGCGGAGGCCGATAGTTCTCGGTATTCTATTCACCCGGGAGCCGCGAAGATGTATCAGGACTTGCGGCAGAATTATTGGTGGCGTAGGTTGAAGAAAGATATTGTTGCATATGTGGCTTGATGTTTGAACTATCAGCAGGTTAAGTACGAGCATCAGAGGCCTGGTGGTTTGTTTAAGAGGATTGAGCTTCCCGAGTGGAAGTGGGACTTCCGATGACTCAGAAGAAGTTTGATGCAGTTTGGATCATTGTCGATAGGCTGACCAAGTCAGCGCATTTCATTCCAGTGGCAGTCTCCTATTCATTCAAGAGATTAGCTGAGATTTATATTCGGGAGATTGTTCGCCTTTATGGTGTGCCGACATCTATCATTTCGGACCGGGGTACACAGTTTACCTCGCGCTTCTGGAGAGCAGTTCAGCGAGAGTTGGGCACCCAGGTTGAGTTAAGCACAGCATTCCATCCTCAGACGAACGGACAGTCCTTGCGGACTATTCAGATATTGGAGGATATGCTCTGAGCCTATGTCATTGATTTTGGAGGCTCGTGGGACCTGTTTTTGCCTTTGGCAGAGTTCGCCTACAACAACAGCTACCGGTCCAGTATTCAGATGGCTCCTTACGAGGCCTTATACGTTAGGCGATGTTGATCTCCGATCGGATGGTTTGAGCCGGGAGAGACTCGGTTATTGGGTACAGATTTAGTTCAGGAGGCCTTAGATAAGGTCAAGATCATTCAAGATAGGATTCATTCGGCTCAGTCGCGGCAAAAGAGTTATGCAGATCGTAAGGTTCGGGATGTAGCTTTCATGGTATTGCTCCAAGTGTCGCCTATGAAGGACGTGATGAGATTTGGGAAGAAGGGCAAGCTTAGCCCTAGGTTCATCGGTCCATTTGAGATTCTCGATCATGTGGGGGGATGTGGCTTATAGACTTGCCTTGTCGCCTAGCTTGTCAGCCGTGCATCCAGTAATTCATGTGTCCATGCTTCAGAGGTATCATGACGATCTAGCCCACGTGTTAGATTTCAGCACTGTCCAGTTGGACAAGGATCTGTCTTATGAGGAGGAGCCGGTAGCTATTCTAGACCGGCAGGTTCGACAGCTGAGGTCGAAGAGTTTTCCTTCAGTGCGAGTTCAGTGGAGAGGTCATCCTCCTGAGGCATCGACCTGGGAGTTCGAGTCTGATATGTGGAGCTGTTATCCTCATCTATTTCCCGACTCAGGTGCTTCCTTCTTTTGTCCGTTCGAGGACGAACGATTGTTTTAGAGGTGGAGAATGTTTGGGTCATCACCTATTTTCTTATTCATTCCGTGCTTCCAAGGCCTTGAAAACCTCATTTTTAGTTACCTCAATTTGCGTGCATAGTCCGGGTGCATAGCCGAAAAGCTTAAATATGAATTCTGTGAAAAATTTGATGAATTTTGATATTAATATGAATAAAATTAACTTTGGTCAATATTTTGGGTAAACGGACCCGGACCCATGATTGGACAGTCCCCAAGGGTCCGTAGAAAAATATGGGACTCGGGCGTATGCCCGGAATCGAAATCCGAGGTCCCGAGCCCGAGAAATGAATTTTTAAAAGAAATTATTTTTTTGAAATTTACATGGAAATTTGAAATGAAAATGGATTAGAAACTATTGGTATCGGGCTCGTATTTTGGTTCCGGTGCCCGGTATAGGTCTTATATGTGGTTTAAGACGTTTCTGTATAATTTGGTTGAAATCGGACGTTATTTGACGTGATTCGGACCTAAATCTCAAAAAATGGAAGTTTAAGAAGTTTGATGAAAAAGTGATGATTTTGAGGTTTGATTCCTCGTTTATGATGTTATTTTGGCGAGTTGATCGCACGTTTAAGTTCGAAGGATGTGGTTGAGTTAGTGTGTGTGGTTGGTTAGGAGCCCCAATGGCTCGGGAGTGCTTTTGGAGGTGTTTCGGAGTGGTTTTTGCCTTAGGATGATAGAAGATTTTCTGCAATTTTTACACAGGCATCCCCTTCTTCGCGTTCGCGTTCGCGGCCTTCAACTCTCGTTCGCGATGCTTATAAGGTTCCCTTCATCGCGTTCGCATCCTCCCTTCGCGATCGCATAGAGTTGTTGAACTCTGAGGGCCCAGCCCTCTTTCCTTCTTCGCGTTCGCGAAAGCTGGAACACATTCGCGTGTAGTCCCAGCTTTACTTCATCGCGTTCGCGTAATGGTCAACGCGTTCGCGTAATGGTCAACGCATTCGCGTAGGCCAATTCTTTGGACCCCCAATACTTTCCTCTTCGCGTTCGCAGTCCTTCCCTCGGGAACGCGTAGCTCTCCAGCTTCCCTTCTTCGCAAACGCGACCCTCATGTCGCGAACGCGTAGGGCAATTTCGCCCAATGATTTTTTTTAAAGTTTCAGAAATAGTATCTCGGGTTTTATTCCAAACTTCTCACGAGCTCTCTTCTTCCCCAAGCTCTAGGAGTCCATTGAAGCCCTCATTCTTCAAGACCACTTGGGTAAGTAAATCCCCACTTATTTCCTTCATCAATTATTAGATTTCTAAGCTTAAACCTCATAGATTAGGGTGGAAATTGGGGAAATTGGGTAGAGTTAGGGCTTTTCAATCTTCTTTGATTTAGACCTCGTTTTGGGGTCGAATTTGAAAACAAATTGTATATTCGGGCTCGTGGGGGAATGGGTGATATGAATTTGGTCCGAACCTCGGGTTTTGGCCAAGCGGGCCCGGGGTCGATTTTGGAATTTTTTGAAGAAAGGTTGGGAATCTATATTTAGGTATTGGGTTTGATTTGTCTAGCTATTATTAATACTATAAAGTCGTGTATTTCATAGATTTAATTGAGTTGAAGCCGAATTCAAAAGGGAAAGCAGTCGTTGTGGATTGATTTAGCCGTAGAAGTTGATGTAAGTGTTTAGTCTAACTTTGGCTTGAGGGAATAGGAGTAGAGTCTTATTTGCTAATTGCTATTTGTCGAGTATGGTGTATAGGCATGGTGACGAGTATCTATACACTGGTGTCTAGTATGACCGTGTGTCCTTATATTGAGATTATCCTGAATTTTGTGACTCTTCCATGCTTATTTGATGATTTTTATATACTGCAAAGAGCATGAGACAGAGATTATGAAATGGCGATTGGAGCGATGGCTCGAATGTTCAATTGAATTATAAGTGAGAAGTGTAAGAAAGTGAAAGAATTGATGGTTACTCCCTTGCCGGGACGTGTTATCGGTTTTGTTGATTTTCTCTCTTGCCGGGATTTAGTTGTGTTGTTATATTTCCCTTGCCGGGGTTGCTGTCACTAGTTGTTACCCCCTTACCCCTTACTTGTGATTGTTGATTGGGTGAGGTTTTGTTACTTATATATGGATCGGGTTGCACGCCGCAACAACACTATACATTTATGGATCGGGTTGCACGCCGCAACAACACTATATAATTGTGAATCGGGTTGCACGCAGCAACAACACTGTATATTCATTTTAACTTGTCACTTAGCTTAACCACATTACAAACTACTCTCCTTTTAATATAATATAGATTCGGAAAAAAATTGCACTTAAAGAAGTATAATATAGACAGCATACCCTAATACAAATATTAACGCTTGCTTTCGCAGCTTGAATAATTTCTTACAAAAAGATAAAGAATTTAGAGTTTTCTTCCTTTGATTGTGTTATCTCGTTATTGTATTTATGCTATATGATCAAATTATCAGGGTATAAAATAGAGGGGGTCAGAATTTCAAGTTTATAGGTTCGAGATTCTAATTCTTATGAGTAATTGGATACTAAATTAATAATCTGTATATATTTAATAAAAAATTTAATATAAATATATGATCTGAATCAAAGCTACTGGGTTATTCGACTGAACCCGTAACCAACACTGTAACTCCAATAGACCCTACGTAACACGAATGTAAATAACTGATATTATGATATGAATATCAAATATCGAGTGGAAAAAATATTATAGCACGGCGTGCAGCCTTTTACCCTATAATATCGATTTATTCCGTATGAACACATTAGTTTGTCTATTCCTTGAAGTTATTGAAATATCTTGATATTTGAATCAAAGTGAGTAAAAGAGCTTATATTTTACTGTTTTAACCATAAAGTGATTTCCAATTATTTGTGGTCACTATCGTCCAGTAATTAACTATGTGAAAAGTAATTATCAGAAACATAACATTTATATTTAAAGTTAAAGTGGAAAAAAAAGAAACTTTAAATTCTTTTTATTTTGTTTACAAGGACCTAACATGCCAAAAATTGCAGAGAGCCGCCCCTGGCTGCTTAAATTGTGGCTGCTTTTATATTTATGCACGTTTTCTTAACACTTCTTTCACTTCTATTATGCTTAGCTCGAATTAAATGATTAAAAATATTTGTCAATGGTACAATTCTACCCCACATGCTTAATATCTCTGGTCCTTCAGTTTTTATTTGAGTACTTATTACTATCTTATGTGTCACTATTTTTTGGAAATTATACCTTAGTATGTGTCCCACCGGCCTAGAAAATTTCAAGATGTAGTTGAGGTAGTCTCAAAACTATGTCACTTAAATATTTTTGCTATAAATAATTAGTTATTTGAAAAATAAAACCGTCAACATCTTATAATATGTTAAATTACACTGATAAATTAAAAGTTTTTATACTAAATGAAGAGCTTTTGACACATAGAAAAGGAATAAAAGAAAAAAGAATAGTCTGGTGTACTAAGCTCTCGCTATACGTGGGATCCGGGGAAGAATCAGACCACAAGGCAGGAGCGAGGATACATTGCCCTAATGTGGTCAATTGGTTACCCTTTGTCGAAAAATTACACTATATATGTAAAATATTAGATTTTAATGCTATATATATTGAAAATCCTTTATCGAAGATTTTTTTTTTAACTTATTTCAAGTTTGAACACCCTAAATGAAATTTTTGGCTTCACCGCCACAAGTGTCTATTGTAGGCAATTTTGCGCTGCATTTCTGCAAGAAGTTGTTTCTATAGATTGAAGTCATTGAACCCCTGATCTCGTGGTCACATGACTGGTATTTGAGGCGAAGTCATGTACCACTGATCTCTTTTGATTTTTATACGCACAACTAAATTGAACCAAAGAATATAAAATAAGTGCTCCAATAAAAACTAAAATTGATCTCTATTAGGCAAAGATCTCCATTGTCCTTCACCATTTTCCTTGATATAATTAGTAAGTAATAAATCTTCTTTAGAAGACCATGGACCTTTTCTCAATCCCACTTTTACACAACATGGTTTTCTTCCCATTTCTTCTTTCTTTTTTTTTCCTTCTTATTTTAGTAAATTCTCAGAGCTCAACAGAGAGAACTAAGAAGAAGTGAAGAGCGATGTGAAGATGGGGTTTAAAGGAAAGGTGGGGCTCTTTTTGAAGCCACGAGGTTGAAATTTGCCATAATTAATATTAATATTATAATAATAATGCCCGAGAGAAAAATAATTTTAGTAAAGGACAGTCAGATCTAGTTGTTCCTTATTTATTGGGGAATGAATTGACTGGTTTGTTGTTTTGGAATTTTTTTTTATTTCCCCTTGTGCATGTTTTTCGTGGATCTAGAACTTGGATTCATTATCATGTCGATACATAAACAGCCCCTTCAAGTTATCCTCAACGGTCAGATAGACACTTCAATTATACTAATGTATTAGGAAAAAACTGAATTTATATTAAAGATGACGTGGCATGACACGTGGATTGGTCAAAAGGTCAATAGGTAATAATT